>JAHLKC010000251.1:0-28801 GCA_025449115.1 Chytridium lagenaria
AGCAAGCGGGTAATGGAGTGATAACCCAAGTTGACTCTGACGCGAGGACGAACCATTAAACTGTCACCGCCCCCCTTTTTTTTTTTTTTTTTTTCCCTTAGTGTGGCCCAAGAATAGATTTCGGACTCGCAAAAAACCATGCACTCCCATCTCCGCTATCCAACAACCCCACTCCCTACAACCTTACATCATCGAAGCGGGTTACTAGAGCCAGTGTCTCTGTCTTCCATGAACTCTGGGTGGTCAACGATGGCGTGGGGTGGAGGTGGGAAAAGGAAATGCAATGACGGTGATGTTACCGATGGTGTAGCGGAAGGAGAACAGATGATGGTGAGAGTCATCCTATTCGTTCTTCTTGCTCAATGCTGATAAAACGTTTTAGAAGAAGATCCGGTCGACCGATTTTTTGCCGAGTCCTGAGGAAATAGCGGGAACCACCACGTCGTTGTACCCCGTTGTTGATGGCGTGGATAGGAACGCTATGGAGTTGGGGTCGCCTGTTCGGACGGCGCTGGTGGACAGAGTAGAAGCAGAACGGGTACCGCAATCTATAGATGTGAGGCAGCGTACCGAGATGATGGGAGTCGGGGGTGTGAATGAGGAAGAAGGGTGTAGGTTTTGTAGGAGTGGGGCGACGGGACATATGGGCATCGGGGGTTAATGTAGAGGGTCTCCTTTGTGTCGATGATTTGAGGGAGAATTTGTGTTTGTACAGCTTTTTATCGTCGTTTGTTTATTTTCCCGCTCGTTTATTTTCCCGTCCGTTTATGGGACGTTGTCGCCGTTTTGTCTTTTCCTGTTACGGAAGATTATGTTGTTTCTATTTGTTTGGTCCGCTTGCGACCGTCTGTAATATTATTCGTTGTGTGTATAAAGAGAATCCATTGTGCTGCTTGCAAGCTCGTTTCATTTTAGAAGGAGGTTTTTTTTTACAAAAGTTTTGCTGGACAGAGGAATCACGTTGGCTCAGAAGAAATTCCATCCGAATAATCACACATCACGTAGGTGCTTGAGAATCCGCACAGATGCACATTTTTAAAATTATAGAGGCAAACACGCCGGGCAATTCAGGTAACTAAATCGAGTATTTTGACAAAAAGCTTATCATTTTTATATTATCCCCCGCTCCCGGGGGAGCGGGGTTCCACCCCCCTTTATTACGTATTAATTAAAAAATTTGTTTCTTATCGGAGAAACACGTGTACTTAAGAGGGCAAACATTTTAATTAGCAGTTTTTTGAAACGGTTTCCGTTTATGGAAATTCCAAAATTTTGTTTCGGGTGTTTCCGGTGGTATATTTACTTGGTATCCATATATATGGTTTATGGTTTTTGGTTGTGAAAAAGAATTTTAGATATATTTATATGTTCACTGGAGATTTAGACTACGGTGGAGAATCTGAAGATGGGGGTACGGAAGTGTCTGAAATCGATAACGTGTGATCAAGTTGGTCGTCCTGTGCATCAAGGTCTCAATCATATCTGGGACGTTTGTCGGTTTCTGTATTGCGTGCGGTTTCGCTTTCGCTGGAGTTGCATGCCTGTTTCTCGAGTGAAATCTTCGATGGTGACGTCTCTTATGGTACGCTGAGGATCGTGTTGTTCGGGAATCTCTCGGAACTCCTAAGTTACGTTGGACTGAAACATTTCTTCAGAGATCTTCCGTGACAGCTCTTGGAGTTCTTTCTTGTTTTTGGGTTGTTCTCGATCGACTACGAAGAGTGTCTATGTTCAGTTTTTGTTGGAATACGCGGAAAATTGACGGTTATAGAGCGAAGTCAAAGTGTCTGGAGATATTGTGAAATCTATTTTGAGTCGACCTATGATAAATTGGACTCAAAGATATCTTGAACGTTGCTCGTTGGCATCTTACGTTCCGGCTGGTTATGTTAGGAGTTTCAGTGGTTGGACATATTTGATTTCAGCTTTGTTATTGTGGATCAGCTTTTGGGAATTCCGAAATCCAGATGGACCGTATCTGCTATACTTGTGAAGTTGTGGTGTTAGAGAGAGTAACTGAGTTAAGGCTTTTAAATATGCTGGATGTGATAGAGAATCCATGTTGAAAATTGATGGTATTTTCTTTTTTTAATGATGTTTAATGTTTGTAGAAGAAGAAGGCGAGAAAATGTTGGGGCGACCATTTTTAAGATGGTCTCGGATCTTTTAACGTAGTCACAGTATTGTTCGTTGACGTGAAGTGTTAGATTTTTTGCAGTTATCATCGTCTAAATCGAAAAATGTTATAATAAATATCGCATTAAAATAAAAAGGCCATTGCCACTGCCTCAACAAAAAATATATTAATAAAACAAAAAATTCCAGGAGCGGGGGCCTCAGCAATTCCCAATTGCCCCTTGTTAAAATTTAATAAATTATATAAATCCGCAGAATCGATAGTAACGCGGTGCACGCAGGCTACCATCCTTCCATTTGATCTCTCTTGTCGCCATGTTCTCAGGCAATAATTGAGTCGAAATAACATTTAAAATAAAAATCGTGTGAAAATTTCAAGATTGGCTTTTTATGCTTTTTGATGCGACAGGAGGATTGATGGGACAGAGGGGTGAAGGATCAAGGAGGAATGTTGGGTATCAAGGTGGAGATGTCGACGAGATGGAGGAGAGTATCCTTTATGGAAAGAAGGGAGGGGATAAGAAGAGAAACCCGATCCAGTAAATAGTTTAACGCTTCCGCCCTTTCGAAGCCTTGGACGTTCTGTATCGTATCCGTACCTTTCCTCACTACCCTCTACTTATCAAACTTCAGTCATGTAGATGCCTTCACATGTGCCGCTTCCTCCCCAAACCTTTGTTCCATTGAAAACGCGAAGCGTATCCATTGATAGGAGTCGTTTGAGCCGTCTTCTAAAACCACCCTCTGCACCTGTTATATGACCCTCGTCGTCCTTTTCTCCTCCTTCTACGTAGAGCAGCCATCCAATAGCAATTCCTCTACCCCGCTTTTTTCTTCCTCTCTACCACATTTACTGGATATCGAAGGAAGGAACAAGGAGGAAAGGGTCCTGGTTATTGAAATGGAATTGGAAGACTCTCGACCGTCTTTCGAGAGGAGGAGGAGGAGGAGAAACAGAGAGAGGAAGGGAGGAAGAAGGAGCGAGGACAATGAGGAGAAGGGGCTAGAACAAACCACAGGATCAACGTTTAGCAGATGTTGTAAATTCTTGCAAGAAGAGAGAAGGAAATCTTAAGACAAAACAATGTAAACAAAATGGGTTGACGAATTTCAACATCAGCCCCGCAATCCCTTCTTGTTTACTCCACTGCACTTGTCCTCCTCCTACCTTGCTACCTCCTCCATCCAATCACCTTTCCTTCTCCAAAACGCAGGAAAGGGCGACGGCGACGGCGACGATAGCAGACGCGGTCGCCATCTCTTTCTACGTCGTGAACGAGTTGCAAGCAAGTCTTTCAAGGTCGAGAAAGGTGTTGAGGTGTTTGTTGTTCAGGTATTTGTTGAGGAGTGTTTTGTTTTCTTGTTGATAGTGCTCTGTCGTCCATTTCCAAAACCTCGATCCTCTACTCCCTCCTTACAATACGGATCGCCCACAAGGTGGAAGGGCGATGACGACTGCATCGAGTCTCCAAGGAACTACTGTCTTCCCTAAACCCTACCCACTTGAATGAGCCAACCCAAACATGATCCATTACATAGATAGCGACGACGAAGCCTCGAGACGAGAGCGGATCTTGACGACCTCAACAGAAACTCTCGACTCGCGTAGAAGACGTGATAGTAACGTTGATTTAGAATGTGACAATGGTTTATATCCGCAATCCTCACTAGTACGTTTATCTTTTCTCATATGGTCTTCATTCTTTCACTTTTAGTAACACTTTAAGTATTTAAAAAGAACAAGGAAACCTACACAAGATCTTTCCGGTAGCGCTACTTTAACGAGAAACGCAGCCCACCGATGTACGTCGCGATAATATCTACGGTATACATTTTATATGACAAGACTAAGGGTCGAGAAGGTCTTCGACAATCAAGCCATGGCCTTCTTTCACCTCGGGTTCTTAAGGCTCTTCGATGATGATTGCAGCACGAACGACTTTGTGAGTAGACCATCCACATTTCGTTTCCCTGTCCCTCAAGCATCGCACCAAACATCAAGACATATCTGAAGTGTACGTCAACACTATGGAAGGCACGATACCCGATTTCGACCTCGATCCGTTTTGAAGGTAACGTTAAGCCAGGTGCTTGATACCCACGAGCGGTACTGCATACCCTCATGTGTGCGGTTAGAGAGATAAGTACGTTGTTTAAGATTTTGAAATTAGTTTACAAATGTCGAAGTCATCTAAACCTTTTTCTAAAAATAGACAACCCAATCACAGAGCAGTGTTTATGGCATCAACGGCGCCAACCACGTCACGGGCAGTAAGACGGCGAGAACGACGCAAGATCATCCACCATTCAACCAAGTTACTTGCAGGGGTGTGAAGCATATCGGTAAATTCTTTCCTCTTGCATGCATGCTGAGCAGTCTAACCGGTTTCCATATGTTGTACCTAGGTATCTCAATTAAAGATATCTCGATTCCGTCCTCGAAAGACCCGATAGCATCCTGTCACGATTTAGAGGCGGAACAAGATCTCTCCCGTGAGGACGTGTCATTACAATAAGCAGTTGACGACGTAACGATGGCAGCGATGTTACACGAGAATAGCGGGCAAGGACATAACGAAAGTACTACGAGACTAGCGGTAGCAAAAGATTCAGCGACGTATGACACCCTTCATCTCTATGGTACTGTTATTGCATCGACACGCGCGTCGATGGAAAATACGAACACTCAAATATGTGACCAACGATTGCTAAGCAAATCAGGCCCCAAATTCGATCAAGACTATGCCGTTAACGTTATTATACTTTGGCAGGCCGGGAGCAAAAGTAACTGTATGATTCATTTTCCTCTTCTTCCTTTTCTTTCCAATCTTGATCAGATTAACATTTCTCCGTTGCAAACAATTAAGGTGTCCTGACGAGGAAACAGCAAGTATTCCATCGAGAATCACTAATGTTAGGCGGTCACGTTGCTTCCTCGTCAACTGGGGATCCCAACTCCCCATAACGATTATCGATCCTCGCGACGCCAGACACCACCGAGAATACCGAATCGACAAACACCACTTCAAGATCGCGAGATTGCCTCATTCCTTTCTACGGCACTTGTTGTCACATTGATTTAATATAGAAAGGATCCTGGCTTTGAAGACGGTAACGATGGCGACTGCGACGCCAACGAGGTCACCCGGAAGACCAGACGTACGAGATTCCGTCTTTCCTCTCTTCCCTCCTTTCCCCTTCTTTGTTGACGTCGTCGGGGTCCAGCACCTATACCAGATTCTGAGGATGGCAACAAAGGCGTCGTGGGCGATTATAGACTCTTTGGGGCGGCATAAGCAAGCCCCTCTAGAATTGATCGCAGATCTGCGGACAGCAACGATGACGATGACGACGTAAACGAGGTCACTCGGAGCCTTACGAGCAAGATCCTATCCCTCTTTTTCCATAATTAGCAAGGTGTCCTTTCCTGAGGACGGCAACGATGGCGACTGCGACGCTAACGAGTTCACTCTTGAGACCAGTCAAGCAATATCCCCCGGCTATCCCCGAGGACGCCATGACATGACGACTGCCACGCCAAGGTTCATTTTGCGACCAGGCAAGCGAGATTCTCCATTCCCATCTTTCCAATATTTCCCTTTTTTTTTCTAGTCTGAAGACTAAAGCACCATACAGGATCGTGCCGACGACAACGAGGCCAATTAAAAAGACCCAGCAAGCGAGCTTCCTTCTTTTTTCTTCCTCTCCTCTTCCCTCAGAGCAGTCAACGGCGTTTGATTTTACGAGTATAGCGGTCGCAAGGATCTCCCGACCTATCCCCACGAGACTAGCGGTAGCAAAAGATTAGCAACCTATCCAGCCTTTATCTCGCTGAGACTAATATTGCATTTGCACACGATTCGATGGATTAAACGAAAACTCAAATAGATCGCGAGATTGCCTCATTTCTTTCTATGGCACTTGTTGTTGCGTTGGTTTAATGTAGAAAAGATCCCGGCTTTGAAGACGGTAACGATGGCGACTGCGACGCCAACGAGGTCACCCGGAAGACCAGACGTACGAGACCTCTTGTTTCCTCTCTTCCCCTCCTTTCCCCTTCTTAGGCGAATGTCGACATGAGCGAGAATCTCTCTTTCCCATCTTTTTCTTTTCCCTATTAATGCAGGCTTTAATTTAAAGGGTTTGAAATAACGATTATAGACTCTTTGGGGCGGCAACGATGGCGGCAACGATGGCGACTGCGACGCCAACGAAGTGAATTGCAAGACCAGACGAGTATCATTTCACCTTTCCGGCCCTTCCCTTCTTTTCCCTTCAAAACAGGCTTCACATTTGTCGATTAAGCAAGCCTCTCTAACAGCAACGTCAACGAGGACAACTCGAGCCTAACGAGCAAGATCTAATCCTCATTTTTTCCCATAATTAGCAAGCCTTTCCTGAAGACGGTAACGATGGCGGCCAACGAGTTCACTCTTAAGGCTAGTTGAACACATTCGATCAAGACGATGCCGGGACGTTCTTTGATGTTTAGGCAGGCCGGGTGCGAAAGTAAATGTACTTTTCATTTTTATCTTTTCATTTTCTTTTCATTCTTGACCAGGTTAACATTTCTCCGTTACAAATAAATAGGATGTTGCTGACGAGGAAACAGCAACTACGCCAACGAGAATCACTGATGCTAGACGTTTTTTTTTTTTTTGGTCAAGATTGCTTCCTCGTCAACTGGGAATCCCAAATCCCCATAACGATTATGAAACCTCGCGACGCCAGACACCACGAGAATACCGAATCGACAAACACCATTTCAAGATCGCGAGATCGCCTCATTCCTTTCTACGGCACTTGTTGTCGCGTTGGTTTAATGTAGAAAAGATCCCGGCTTTGAAGACGGTAACGATGGCGACTACGACGCCAACGAGGTCACCCGGGAGACCAGACGTACGAGACCTCTTGTTTCCTTTCTTCGCCTCCTTTCCCCTTCTTAGGCGAAATTCGGATTAATGGCGTTGACGTCGTCGAGGTCCCAGCACCTATACCAAATTCTGAGGGCGGCAAATGGCGACCCCGACGCCAACGAGATCACTTCTGAGAGCAGATGAGCGAGAGTCTCTCTTTCCTGTCTTTTTTCTTTTCCGTACAGTGCAGGCTTAAATTTGAAGGGGCGGCAACGATGGCGACTGCGACGCCAACGAAGTGACTTGCAAGACCAGACGATTAAGCAAGCCCCTCCAATATCGATCGCGGATTCTACGAGTGGCAACGATGGTGACTGCGACATCAAAGAAGTTAATTCAAGCCGAGCAAGATCTAATCTCCTTTTTTTCCATACTTAGCAAGGTCTCCTTTTCTGAGGACGGTAAAATGACGACTGCGACGACAACGAATTCATTCTTGAGGCCAGTTGAGCAATATCCCCCGATTATCCCCGGAGGACGACAGGCCATGACGACTGTGACGTCAAGAAGGTTAATTTTGCGACTAGGTGGGCGAGATTCCCATTCCGTCTTTCTTTTATTTCTTTCCTCCCAATAATAACAAAGACTAAACCGAGATTTGGAGCACCATACAGGATCGCGACGACGACAACGAGGCCAATTTAAAGCCAGAAAAGCGAGCTTCCTTCTTTTTCTTTCTCTCCTCTTCAGTCGACGGCCTTTAGTATCGCGAGAATAGCGTAAGCCAGGATTCAGCGACCTATCTCCACGAGACTAGTGATAACATTAGATATGGCGACCTATCCAAGCCTTCATCCCACAAGGACTGTTATTGCATTTGTACGCGATTCGATTGGTTAAACGAACTCTCGAATCATGTTATCGACGATGGTTAAGCAAATAAGGCCCAAATTCGATCAAGATGATGCAGGGACTTGGGCAGGCCGGGTGCGAAAGTAAGTGTATGTTTCAGTTTCCTTTCTAATTTCTCTGTAATCCGACTACGCCAACGAGAATCACTAAGGCTAGAGGTTTAACGTTGCTTTTTTCGTCAGCTGGGAATTTCATTCCCCCATAACGGTTATCGATCCTCATGGCGTCAGACACGACCGAGTATACCGAATCGCCAAACATTACTACCGAAATAAAACATTCAAGATCGCCAGAGCCTCAATTCTAACTTAGGAATTTGTTGTCGCGTTAGGTTAATATAAAAACACGAGCCCCTGAAGACACTTACGATGGCGACTACGACGCCAACGAGGTTATTCACGAGACCACACGATCGATCCCATTTCGCCATGTTTCCTCTTTTTTCTCAATACAGGCTTCGTTTGTTAAGGCATGCAATTATTCGAGGTCGAAATCCGCCGAATCATTACGGAATTATTCTTTCGCGGCTACGATGGCAACAGCGACGCCAACGAGGTTATTCACGAGACCAGACGATCGAGATCCTATTTTGCCATCTTCCCGTCGTTTCCTCTTTTCCTCAATGCAGGCTTTGTTTGTAAAGGTGTGCACTTAATCGAGGTCGAAGTCCTCAGAACCATTAATTGTAGTTTTTTTCGGCGGTGATGATGATGACTGCGACGCGAACGAGGTATTGAATGAACCAGATGCGCGAATCCCCTTATTTTTTTTTTTCTTTTTTGTCAAAGCAGGATATGTTTCTAATGGCGTCAATTAAAGCAAGTCCCCGAGCCTGATCAAGACTCTTAATAAAACGAACCCGATGGAAACTGCGACGCCAACGAGGTCACCCACAAGACCAGATGCACGAGACCCCCAAGTGCTTCCTCTTCCCTTCCTTTCCCTTTCTTACGAGATATTCAGCGAGCCAGATGAGCGAAAGAATTTATTTTCTATGGCGTCCATTAAAGCAAGTCCCGGAGCCCTTATCAAGACTCCTGAAGACAATGGCGATGGCAACTGCGACTCCAACGAGGTCACCAGACGATTGAAATTTCAACTTTTCGACCTTTCTTTTCCCTTCGAAAACAGGCTTCGTGTTATATTGTCAATTGAGCAGGCCCTTCCAACATCAATCGCGAATTCTGCGGACGACAGCCGTCACCATCACGTCAACGAGGTCACTCGAAGCCAGGCGAGCAAGATCCGATCCCCTTTTTAACCATAATTAGCAAAGTCTCCTTTCCTGAAGACGGGTAACGATGGCGACTGCGACGCCACCGAGCTCACTCTTGAGGCCAGTCAAGCAACATCCCCCATTTATTCCCTGACGAAAACGTGCAACTGCGACTGTGACGTTAAGAAGTTCAATTTGCGACCAGCCAATCGAGATTCCCCCATTCTCGTCTTCCTCTTCCATTATTTTATTCCTTTTAATAATAACAAAGACTTTACCGAGTTGGATCACCGTACAGAATCGTGACGACGACAGCAAGGTCATTTTAAAGACCAGACGAGCGAGTTTCCTTCTCTCCCTTCCCTCTTCCCCCCCGAAGCAGTCACCGGCCTTTTTTATCCCGAGAATAGCGATAGCAAGGATCTAGCGACCTATCCCCACGAGACAAGCGGTAGCCAAGCTTACACGACCTATCTTGCCCTTCATCGCGATGGCAATTACAGGCGCTTTGATGGGAAAAACAAGCACTCAGATCTTGTATTCAGCAATCGCTACATAAGTAAGGCCCCAAACTCGATCAAGACTATGTCCGGAACATTTTGAATGTTTCGGTAGGCCGGGTTCGAAAGTGACTGTATGTTTCATTTTCCTCTTCTTCACTTTCTTTGCAGTCTTGATCAGATTAACATTTCTCTATTGCAATATATAAGGTGTGCTGACGAGGAAACAGCAACTACGACAACGAGCATCACTGAGGCTAGAGGTTTAATGTTGCTTTCTCGTCATCTGAATACCAATTCCCCATTACGATTATCGATCCTCACGACGCCACGAGCGAGTATACCGAATTGCCAAACACCACTACCGAATCGAGACAATCATGATCGCGAGAGCCTCATCTCTTACTTAGGCATTTGTTGTCGCGTTGGTTTATGATGATCCCCAAAAACCATAACGATGGCAACTGCGATGCCAACGAGGTCATTCACGAGACCAGACGATTGAATTCCCATTTCGCCATATTCCCGTCGTCTCCTCTTTTCCTCAATGCAGGCTTCGTTTTGTTAAGGTGTGCACATAATCGAGGTCGAAATCCCCAGAACCATTACTGGATGTTTTTTGGGGCGGGTACGATGGCGACTGCGACACGAACGAGGTAACTCGCAAGACCAGATTACGAGTGAAATTTCACCTTTCCCTTCATTCCCCTTCAAAACTGGCTTCATATTCTAAAGCGCCGATTAAGCAGTCCCTTCCAGCATTGACGGCAATTTCTGCGGACGGCAACGATGGCACCTGCAAAACGTGAACGAGGTCACTTCGAGCCACACGAACAAGATCGGAACCCCATTTTTACCATAATTAGCAAAGTCTCCAAGACGGAAACGATGGCGACTTCGATGCCAACGAGCTCACTCTTGAGACCAGTCAATCAATATCCCCCGTGTATTCCCTGGCGACAGCATGCTACGACGACAACATGCTTCGGCGACGCCGTGACTGTGACGTTCAGGAATTATGTTTTTTTTTGCGACTAGGCAAGTGAGATTCCCCCATTCCCGTCTTTCCATTATTTCCCACTTTCTCATAGTATCAAAGACTAATCGAGATTTGGAGCACCATACAGATTGTGATGATGAGAACAATGTTAATTCCGAGACCAAACGAGCGAGTTTCTTTCTTTCTCTCCCTTCTCCCCTCCACCTCAGAGAGGTCGACGGCCTTGATTACAAAATGGTCTTGACTACTCCAGAGTTTTGAGGATGGTAACGATGGCGACCGCGACGCCAGCGAGGTCTCGGCCAAAAGTAAGCGAAATTGCCTAACCCCCCGCCATTTTCATCCGTTTTCATTTAACTGAGGCTTCTTTTCCCATGTCGAGGAATTAATCAAGTTTCTATAGGTTTGCTCAAGGATACTGAGGACGACAACGATGGCGATTGCGGCGCTTGCCTTCAGATGAGGCTTCAATTCCCACGGTGGCGATTCAAGCAAGTTTCTAGGTTTGCTCAAGAATACTGAGGACGACAACGATGGTGATTGCGACTCTAACAAGAAAGGCGCAAGACCAGAAGATCAAGAGGCCCTACTTCCCGTGTTTTTCTTTAAGGTGAACTTCCATTTCAATAGCATTGTTTGACGGCATCGTTCAATGCAAGATCTCCAGAGCGACTTTAAATCCGGAGGACGACAAGCAATAGCGATAGCGACTGGGAAGTCAACAAGGTGACTTTCGAGACTAGACGAGCGAGATTCCACCTTCCCTGTAGTTTCATTCTTCTACCTTTCTGGTAATGCAGGTTTCGTTTTTTAATGGCATAGAGCCAAGCGAGATATCCAGCATAACACAGAATCGTGACGACGACAACGAGCTCAATTCTGAGACAAGACGAGCGAGTTCCCACCTATCAGTTTTCCTTCTTTCCCCTTACACTATTTAACGGCATTACTCACAGCTCTGATGACGCTAACGATGGCGTCAACGAGGTAACCTCAAGACCACCCCTTCCCCTCCATTTCCACTTTTCCGATAGCCTGGTCGATAACCTCCATCACATGAAGTTCTCGAACATTACTAACGGTACATGGGTATAGCAACTATGGCGACTCCGACGAGGTTACTTCTGAGGTCAGATGCGCGATATTGCCAAATTCCCATCCGGCGACTTTGACCCCAACCAGGAACTGCAAGATCAGATAAGCAAGACTCTCATTTCTCTCCCCAAAAGAGCTTATCTTGCATCCGCTTCAAATTTCTAGCGAGCTCTCCAGCTTGACCCATCTCCAGAATGCTCCTCAGATGACGCCGTAGTCATAGGATGATGTAGAACACTGAGGCCTGGAGAACTAGCTCTCTGTTATTAGAAAATAATTGTTTGTATTTGAGCCGTGACGTCACACACGAAACTAATGTGAGAGTTCTTTGAATCGAGTTTGGGAAGGATGGGAGGGATTTTACCAGGTGTATCTTCTTTTACTTTTTTCTCTCCCTTCGCTGCGTGTATTATATATTACTTAACTGTTTTTATTTACTTTCAATCGACCAAAACATTTCAAATAGAGGCCAAAGTTACGAAATGCCGACACGAGATCCAGCATGACATTTGCCCGAGGTATCCTACTACCTATCCCTATGATTTAACATCTCATATTTTTTAACCTTTGTTAATCATTATTTCTACTTTCAAATATTAAGCAGGCTTTTTAATGTGGTGTGAAGTTACGTGTTCTATTGATTCGACGCCAACGAGGTTCTAATCAGAGAAGACGACCAAGAAGCCAAACCCTGTGTCTTACATCTTGTACCGATAATTTGGGGCTAAAGAAGGCAGTTGAGTATTCAATGGTGTAGAACGACGTTGATATGGAGCCAACGAATTACCTCCGCCCTTCGAATCCAATGAGCTCATGAACGCGACTCAATGAGATGTTGAATGAGCTTAAGATCAATTATGGCCGGAGAGATGACGATATTCCAAGTCAATACTCTATCACGATAGTCACGATCGATCAATTAAATGGCGTCAGCGTCATGCCAAGTCACGAATGAAGTTACGAATGCGATTCGACGCCACCAGGCACACGAATACGGCCAATATTGAGCATGCGATGGCGACTACGACGTCAACGACGTTTTAAAAAAGACGGCAACTTTATTTTCTTTGGCTCCACGCCAACGAGCTCATGCATGCGATGTCAAGAGTTTTGAAGAAGCTCAAGGACTTCAGTATCTATTATTGTGTAGAACGGAATGCATTTAGGATAAATTTATCGAAATCCTAATTAACACATGCAATTCGATGTCGACGACGTATTGGGCTGTGTGTTTCAAAGTTAACGAGAACCCCACGTCTGTACTTTCACTTTGTTTCGATGCCTTTCGATATCACCCAATTTCTTTTTGTATCAAAGTATCCACCCACCATGAGACGTCGCTTCGGCTGACATCTCAGCAAAGATCGCGAGGTTTTAACAAAATCGCAGAGTTTTTTCTTTATAAAGAAAACAACTTAGGTTTAAAGAGGCATCGGAAACCAAATCCCGATCCGATTACTGCGGACAAGTGACACCCCTAGGCCTACTGCAAGGCGACGCATCAAGGGTATTCGACCATGCACGTCAACTTCACCTCATTCATGACAACTTGACCCTTGCCCTTTCCAATCGCCAAACTTAAACCACATCCACCAAAACTTTAAATCATCATCAAGTCCCGCAGAAACGCTATAAAAACCACACCTCTCCACACCACTTTCCATCGCAAAAAAGCACAGAAAGCCCCAACTCTTCAACCTCTCAACCCAAAAAATGCAGTTCCACTCACCGCTCTTATCGTCATCGTCCTCAGTGCCTTCACCATCGCCGGCCACTTCCTGGTGCCGGCTCCGGCTCTGCACCCGTCTCCACCGTCGATCCCACGGTACATCACCGTTTCTAAGAAACCACACTGTCTTTCCAAAATCCCATCCGCCCATATACTGGTTCGAGGAATCCTTCAAGATATCTGACCATGCCAGACCGCGACACCCTCAACCCTTCATCAATAACCCGCCCATTTACCTGTTCGAGGAATCCTTCAAGATATCTGACCATGCCAGACCGCGACACCTCCATCAATAACCCGCCCATTTTTTGGTTTCGTTCGCTTTTACGATAGTTTCATGACTTGACTGCAGCTTGTTATGAGATTGTTGTATTGGCTTTTTATCTCCCCCGTGGGTTGTGTGAGGCAACCACATCACTGTTTCCCTCCTTTGTTGTCTTGTAATTTATACCACTTTTGTAATTACTGTTGTTTTTTTGAGTGTCGGTTGAACTGCTGTCCCCTTCTCGAAAGAATTACGTGGAAGTTGTTTCCTGCAATGCAAAAATACATTGTCTCTAACTAAACGTTTGTGTGTATATGTTGCGAAAAAGAATTCGTGAGGGGCTTATTTACGATCGTGTGAAAAACGGACGTGTTTTGAACAAGTATCAAGGTACATAAGCACTACCAAAAAAAAACAACAACAACAAAAAAACACTCAAGGGTTTTAGAACAAGTAAGTTCTTCTGTCAACTCTTACAGCTGTTTGTGTAAAGTTATTCAATATCAGCGAAAGCGGAAAAGCCTGCATACTAAACAAAACTGTTGGACCTCAATAATTTCAGTATGATGCCATGAGGATATATCAGTAAAAAAACACAAAAAGTTTGTCGTGCAATATGGGTCCAAAAGATCGAACGTTTGATGTTGCATTGTGCGTTAAAAAAAAGAATATACAACGTCCCCTCCTTTCCTTTCCTTTCTCAACGTCGGAAAGATGACTCCTACTTTAACGTTGATAGATACAAAGAGGCCGCATTCTTGATGGGTTTTAAGTTTAGGAATGTTGGCGGGGGGTATCCGGACCTCCCACCAGACAGTGCGAGCTCATATCCAGGCTGTCATTATAATTCTCTCAACCCCGAGCCATATACTATCACGTCCGCCCAGAGTTGTGATGAGTTCGCTTCGTTAAAAGAGTCAAGGTGTAACAGTGAAAAGTAGGCGGAAATGGATGGAAAGAAAAAAAACACGCTGTATTTTCTTTCATCAATAGTCTCTGCTTAATAAATACAGTGTCGACAGAAAAAAAAGAAAAAAAAAAAAGGTGTGGACGAATAATAATAATATGGATTAAAAAATAGTGTTGGAGAAAAGATTAAGAAAAAAACGCGTCATAGAAAAAAAAACCAATAAGCAAAAGTCCAATCCATCAACTCCACCACAGCACCCTCCAAATCAACAAGCACACCCATTGTCTTAAAGGTGTATCATACCCACGATCACTCGGCACCGCCGGTCTCACATTCCGATGTGGCATAGCAGTCTGAACAGCACTGATCAAGCTCTGTCTAAAATAATACGTTTTCCGACGCCACAATCCAGACGACGCCCTCCTTGAACGGTGGGGTAGTGAGGGACCCTTGGTAGACGTAGTAAGAGGGTGAAGCGGATATGGTGGGCGGCATCAGAGAGGGGAGGTGGTCAACGTGTTGGCATTTGTGCGTTTGGAATGGGGGATCTGAGGAGGAAGAGGTTAGATGTCATGCATGGAAGAGGTGGGGGGGCTGGAAGGAACTTACGTGATGGTCGAGACCGTCAAGAAATGTGCAGGGTTCGGCGTTGTGTCGTTCGGCAGAGGCCATGAACATGCCAAAGACGAGGAGATGGCGTCAGAGCTAGAGTGGACGAAATGGGCTTCCATATCGAATTCTAAGCAAAACCCATATTCAGAATAAGAGTTGAACGACAAAACGACGAAGGCTGAAAACAAAATAAAGAAAGCAAATAAAAGGACTCACCTTCCCCGGATCTTGTGTTCGTTCGGGGAATGGAAATGAATTTGAACAAGATGATATCGAACACCATCGAAATCAATGTACCCCCCATGTGAACCTCCAGAAAGAGTGTTGGTGGATAATTCCGAGGACGACGTTCGCGGTGAATCCACATCAACGTCTGACGGTGTGCTCAAGGACATGGGTGACGCGGGCACACACGGTAAATCCACACACCGACCGGGAATAACAATCTGCACGGTCCGTCCCGTATTCTGAACCTCACAATCATCGCTCACACCTGACGACGATGATGCGATGGATGTAGAAGAGTTGCGGGATTCAGGGGGTGGTGTAGAGGGGGAGTCGGAAGGGATACCGTGTTCGTGGTTCCGGTGGTGATCGAGGGAGAAGAAGAGGAGGACTTTGTTCAGAGGGCGAGAATGCTTTTCGGTTGCGTTGTGGTGGAGTTGGTGGTGGTGGTCGTGGGTGGGTGAAAAGTAGTGGATTCAGGACAAACTCTTCTCGGGTAAAAAGTAGGTCGTTGTTGACGAATTCGACGGGAGACTGGTGGGTGCCGATTTGGAGGCCGGGGATTTTTTCCCAGTTGCGTGGACCGCGTGAGCCTGAGGATTGAATGAAGGAAGGGCTTGTCAGAAAATTAATGGGATAGCTGGTATAATTGAGAAAAGACGGGAATGCTCACCTTGTATCTGAGACAGATATGAAGGGAAAAGGTTGGAAGGACGATGGTCAGTATCACTATCCATTGCTCAGACATAGAAAGAGGAATGATTCTCACCCCCAATTATCCATAGTGACCTTTTTTTGCAACCTCAGTTTTCCCAAGAATCGATGTGCTTGCCTTGAGCAGCTCAAGAGAATCCCCCATATCGGTAGATTTTCTAGATCCGTGATGATGGTGGTTCCAGAACGAGTGGTGCTCTCCACTGCTTCGCGGTGAATTGAATCTGCAGCGGTGCTCTTTCTTCCAATGCTGAGTTTGTGCAGACTAGGCATACACCTGTCCTTCTCCATCTTTTCGGTGGATGATGACCTTGGAGAAGGCCTGTAGGAGAATGAAGCGAGATTGTGACATTTCCCTAGTGTCGATGATGACGTGTGATGATCCTCTTTTTCTTTTTTTCTCTTCAGGAGATGGTGAATGATGAGTAAAATGAGAGTACTTGGATGTAGAGACAGAAGAGGAATTGTATCGAATGCGGGGTGTGGGTGATGGGTGATGGTATGAACAGGCGTGCGTAAGTGATGGAGGGATACCCAGGAGAGCAGCAGTAGTAAATAGTAAACAACAAGGTTGCAGCAGCAAGCAGTAAGCACTAGTTACCAACTAATGAATGAATACTGAGCAGCAACACCATCAACCACCACCAACGCACTATTAGGGATAGTGATGGATTGATGATGATGCTGAGTGCAAAAATAGATAAAACAAACTCAAAAATAGAATAAATTCATTAATAATTAATGAATATATGATAGATCATCATTGATTGGCTGGAATAGTTATATCATTCTTGTTTTGGAAATAAGGATTTGGTGCATGTGTAACGTATTGATTATAACCTTAAATTGAATGTGGAAAGAATCTCGATTCTTTTGAATAAGGAAATCACACGTCATATCATGCCTTCTCTATTATTCAGGTCACTGCATCAAGGAGAGTGTCAGTGTAATTCAATGTCAATCTATCAAGTGTAATGTCTGTATATTAGTTACAATGTTACACACTTTCATCATCAGGTATATACCTACCTATATACTCTCATAGGAAAAAAAAAGAAAGCAAGCAAAGCATTACTATTCAATAATCTCCAAACCATCCATCATTTTTATTGAATAAATGCCCAACGACAACACAAAGAAAAAGGGAGGGGTGGGAGTAGGGACAATAGCTCCTCCTGCGACACCGGGTGCATCATCATCACCATCACCATTACCTCCAATGACACCTCATCAACATCAACATCATTTACATCATCATCAGCAGCATCAGACATTAATGTTTTCTTGTTCATACCCAACCTCATTGGATATGCCCGCGTTGTCTTGTGCTTCCTGTCCCTCTACCTCTTGCCATCCTCTCCTGCATGGGCCATGCTGACCTATTCCATCTCTTGTCTGCTTGATGCCATTGATGGACATGCTGCGAGGTACTTTAACCAATGTAAGTCAGTCAGTCAGCTACACTTTTTTTTTTAAACCATACATTACCTTTTTCTCTCGCGCTAATATTAATCACATCTAACATTCAAAATACATTTCGCACCTCTCTTTCTCTCCTATCGGACAATATAGCAACCAAGTTTGGCGCCGTCCTAGACATGGTCACTGACCGCTCCACCACCGCCTGTCTCCTCGTCTACCTCGCCATCATGTTCCCCACCTGGGCCATCTTTTTCCAATCCCTCATCGCTCTCGACCTCTCCTCCCACTACATGCAAATGTACTCCTCCCTCACCACCGGTGCAGAATCCCATAAAGCCCTCTCCCTGGACTCCAACCCTCTTCTCAGGCTCTACTACACCGACAGATTCGTCCTGTTCCTCGTGTGCGCACTTGACCAATTGTTTTATATCTGCGTGTACCTTCTGGGGTGGAGAGGCGTTAATGCGGAAATGGTTGGGGAGGGGTTGCCCGCTGTGAGGATGGCGATGTGGGGGCTTTTGGTGGTGTCGGGGTTGTTTTTTGTCATCAAGCAGTTGTTGAATGTCATTCAACTCGTGGGGCTTCCATCACGCTCGCGAGGGTTGATCGTAATGCTAGGATCAAGGGCAAGGACAAGGTTCTTTAGATTCGGAATAGGGACCGTTCTTTTTTTTTTTGGTTGACCAGAGATGGCGCATTATTTTCCGCGTTATCGCTCTCTATTCTTGGTGGTTGTTGTTGACGGGGGCTAGCTGAATAATTGGGTTCCTGTTCGATGTGCTTTTTTCCCTACAACCACATCCACTCTGAATTTTATTTACCTTCATCTCCACTATTTCTTACCTCCTGAGTTTTGACCTGCTGTAGATACATACCACATTGACTTTACAACAAAAACTTATATAAAACGTTTAAAAGTATATCATATCGCATCCGTCTTGTAGCTGGTAGAAATGGTACTAAATAATTATGGCCGCTTTAAGGGCCTGACGGCAAAATAATTGTCATCCCGTCAGTTGAGTGCGGATCTGGCATCCGTCGTCCTTGTAGAGCCCGTTTTGCTAAAGCCATTACGAGCGGAGAAGGGAAATAGGAGAGAGCATCTAGAGCTGTTTGGCAGTTGTCTTCCAATTGTTATTGACGATATGGCAAACAGCTGTTGAAGTTGGAGCTTAAGCAAAACAAAATAACGCTTTTTCTGTCAACTACCGTCAGTCCTAAGCAACTACTATCCATCACACCTTAAACTTTCCAACGATCTAGTATTAATTGGGAGACAGAAAGACATAACCGACCCTTTTTCTTG
This sequence comes from Chytridium lagenaria, assembly GCA_025449115.1. Taxonomy (NCBI): domain Eukaryota; kingdom Fungi; phylum Chytridiomycota; class Chytridiomycetes; order Chytridiales; family Chytridiaceae; genus Chytridium; species Chytridium lagenaria. The sequence goes on from JAHLKC010000251.1 coordinate 18,899, forward strand.
GAGCAGAAAAAGGATGCCAACTCAACTCCCCATCGAGGTCATCATCCTCATAGCTCTCCACCTTCAACCCAACCAAGACCCCTCAGAACCCTTCACCCGAGACCCTACCACCAACCTCCCCAACCTCCTCAACCTGGGTTCTGTCAACAAAACCTGGCGTAGCGCCATCTACACCTTCAAAGTCTGGTCCATCTTCCCTTCTCCCTCTACAACACCAACAGTCGTTCGACCGAAACAGCTCTCACTCCATGTCCCACTCCCCCCTCCGCACTCACACCATCACAACCCTCCATCTTCCACGTCTCCTCACACTAGCCCCCACAAACGCCTACCCCACATCCCCACTCCTCGTCCCCCACCTTCCCCCCTCAAAACATAACCACCTCATCCTCTCCCACAGCCCTCTCACAACCCTCCTCCACCTCCTCACCCCAACCCGTCGCAACTCCCTCTCCACCTCCTCCTCCCTCTCCCTCTGGCTCCACACCTCCAAATCACCAAACTCACCCTCATCTACTCCATCTCCTCTGCCGCCCACTTCTCATCCTCCATCATCCCAACCTCCCCCCGTCCCTCCCTCTCCTCCCGTTCCATCCAAAACCTCCGTCAATCCTCCCCCCGTCTCATCCCAACCCTCCAACACCTCCGCATCGACCTCCACGGCCCGGATTCCGCTCATCAAGGATCAGAGGGTTACGCGATGACGTGTTTAAGACTCGTGGGTGCTTTGAGACCTTCAAAATCTCTTCTTCTTGTCGGTCGACACGCCGCCGTGCCTGGGTTATCACCGGGTTGGTTGACGGCCACGGAAGGGATCGAAACTCTTGTTATATTGACACGTCTTCGGTCACCACCTCCTTGGACGGTTTGGACGCCCCCTTGCAGCAACAACCTGTCGTCACGTACTCGACGCCTTCTCCATCTATACCACCGGATACTCCTCCAACGTTACCCTCTCATACTCTTTGGTCATCAGCGGGGTTAACCCACGATATAGCTTCAACGCTGACAACCCTTATCCTTCAATCCTACCCGTCCCTCCCGCTCCTTCTCTCCCGGTATCCCCCTCACAACCCCTCAAGACCCTATACATCGCGTCACCGCCGTTCCCCGTCCCGCATGACGTGCGTCTCGCGAGTGTCGTAAGACGGGCGGTGGCGGCAGAGTTGGGGGTTGATGAGGAAGGGGGTGTTTAAGTGGATTTTGGGGGGACGGTTTCCCGGGATTGAGAGGGTGGGTGTTGAGGAAGCTGGGGGGGTTGAGGGGCTTGTGGAGGGGGCTGTTGGGGTTAGGGTTTTGGGGGTGGGTGGGGTTGAGGAGGGGTTTGTGGGAGAGGTGGTTGGGATGTGGGAGGGAGAGGGGGTTGGGAGGTTGAGGGAGGTGGTTTGGACGAGGGAGGGGGGATGGGGAGGGTGGATAGTCGAGTTGAGTTGGGGTGGGGAGGGGTTGGGGGCGTGAAGGTGAGGAGGGTGGAGAGAGGAGGGAGATGATGAGATGGGTTGTTGGGGATGTGATGATGATGTGAGGGGATGGTTTTTTTGTGTGGGTTGGGTATACCGTTGAACCTTTTGGTATGGGTAGGCGTTTATTAAAGTTTTATTTTAGAAGGGGATTAGATATACCGTTTATGTTGGGGGGGGGGGGGGGGGGTTGTGTGTGTGTGTGTGTGTGTGGGGGGGGGTTAAAATATTTGTAATGTATTGGACTAAGGCCTCTTTTGATGGTTATAAATTGTGGGTATACGTATTTTTTAAAGTATGCCTTTAACAAAAAAACAACGATATCTATAACGCGTCTCCTACGAGTCTCTTTCTCATCTCTTCCACTGTTTTCATCTTCACCAATTTACTATTCCCATCCACCTCACTTTCAAAAACCATCCGTCCCATACCACTTCCTTTAAATTCTCCAACCCACTTTCATCCCCAACCCACGCGTCCACAACCCCTCTCAACACCTCCCATCCCAACAACCCTCAACGCCTCCAACCTCCTCGCTCCCCACAATATCCCTCCCACCCCCTCCCATTCTCAACCCCTAACACCCTCAGCCTCCCAAACCTTTCCATCACCTTTTCCATCACCTTTCGTTCCCCCACCTCCCCCATCCCCACCTCTCACCTCCCTCTCAACCGCCTCAACAACCCACCCTTCTCAACCCCATCCCCACAAACATACAATCGTTCCAACCCATTCCCTTCAGGAAACCTCGCTAAAACCGCCAACACCCCTTCCCCACCTTTAACCACCCACGTCGTCACCCAACCCCTAAACCCCGCATCCCCCCAAATCTCCCTCTCCCTCCTCCCCTCCCCCCTAAAACCTCAACCCCACTAGGACTATACCCCCCAAACCTCACAAACTCATGAACACCCCCCCGACTCCCCCCTCCCCCCCTCCCTCCCAACAACACACTTCATCATCATCACAACACTCTCCCCACCCATCCACCCCATCGCAACCCCACTCCCAGCATGCTCACCCATCACAACAAGTCGTCGTGGCGTAAACACCTCCACCATTTTCACCACAACAACCCCAAACCCATCCACCCCGTCATACGCGGAATCAGGTCCAAAAGCTTCACCTCAAGTCTCTCAACGCTCTTCAACCGTCGTGACCGCAAAAACACCGCATGATCAAACGTCACCTTGTTTCGTTCATACACCACACACACAGTGTTTAACCCCGTCAACTTATCCAACCATATTCTAAACCATCCATTAAACACTGCGATACACCCACTTCAACCCTCGTGACGGCATTAAACCCTTCCATGGGTCTTCCTATCGTCATGCTCCGCATTCACGATTCGCACGTTATGGGACGGGTGAGGGTGGGGAGGGGGTTTGGGAACACGGTGAGGAGTTTGAAGGTGAGGACGGCGGTGCGCCATGCGTTGTTGACGGAGGAGAGGGTGAGGAGGTAGGGAGTGGAGGTGTTGGGGTCGATGGTGATGGCGTCATGGGGATTGGTGTTGGGTTGGAGGTAGGTGAAGATGGGGAGGAGGATTTCGAGAGGGAGAGAGGGAGTCATAGCTGTATAAGGTTGTTGAAGTAAAAGTCCTGTTGACGTTACGTTAAAGTCCTGGTGATGTTAAAAGGGTAAGCTGTGCAGTCCAGGCGTGATGGCTTGTGGTGAGGGCTTTTCTCCACCTCGCTCTTTTATTCTGATCATGAAACGATGGGTAAGCTCAGATGATGTTAATCCCTATACAGTCTGCATCGGAGAATTGGAGGTACGTTAATCTTTCTCCAGGGTGACGATGAATGATGGATGATAGAGCTCGTTGGCATGTCTCAATACTCCAAAAGGTTTTGTTATTGAGGGGGTTGTCATATCACTGATGACAATTTTCTTAGAAACCGTTTATTATATACACGCTTTCATGTACCCAAATAACACGTCGACTCTACGTGCCATCACCCCTACAAAACTTTTTGTAAAAAACTCGTGACTGCGCGTATTCAAGGTTACTGCGCTTTGGGACAACGACATCAGATTTACCGCTGGGTGTTCCTCCAAATAGAGTTCTTCTCCCAAAAAAAAAAGAATATAGCTCCTACTATTTTGTAAGATCTATTTATATTAGGTCAATCTTCGTACTGATGCATCACATCTACATCTTTACCACCTGTACCTCGCTATCGTGATTCCCATCACCTATTTACCAAAACATTTCTTTGCTCCCTCGACTATCCAACAACGATGGCCTCAAGGATGCTTTCACGTATCTGGCTCTCAGCCCTCATCTTCACCACCGTCGTCTCCTCCCAAAAAGGGTAAAAAAAAACCGTCCACCCATCCCACATCTAACAACTTCCCAGCGGCACCGTCCGCATGCTAGCCTACCCCATGCTCATAAAAAACCAACCCCTCGACGCCGAATCCTACTCCACCGCCATCACCTCCCTTAAACGCGACCACGACATTGACTTGATCGTCGATTTTGTCCCAACACAACAAGTCACCGATTACAGCGGTCTCCTCACCTCCCTCCTCCGTTTCAACAGCACCGAATACGACATCTACCAAATCGATGTGGTGTGGCCGGAGAATTTGGGGACAAGTTTTTGGACCTCGCACCGTTATACCGGAATCGTTGAAAAATCTACATAACCCTCAGATATACAATGCGAATAACCTGCAAGGAAGACAAGGTATATCATGTACATGCTTGTATTGATTTATGGTAGTGGCTGTCCCGTTTTTCGCGGATTATGGGACTGTGTTTTATAGAACGGATTTATTGGAGAAATACAATTACACGGGTCCCCCTGAACATGGGATGAGATGGAATCGATGATGGCGAAAATCGTTCCTGAAGAACGGAAAACGAATCCCATGTTTTTCGGATACGTTGGGCAGCTTAACGGTATCCCCTTTTCCCCCACTATTTTAAACTGATATTTTATTTTTTCGTGGAAAACAGCGTATGAGGGCCTGACGTGTAATTTCCTGGAATGGATCGCATCGAATGATGGAGGATATATTGTGGATCAATTTAATTTGTCGGTGACGGTGAATAACCCGAATGCGGTGGATATTTTGAACAGAATGAAGTCATGGTTGGCGCCGGCAAAGGGGTATTCGCGCTTGCGAGTTTGGTGTATGATGAACCACTTACAGAACGGATGTGGCTGTCAGGGTACGTAAACTTCTTCTTTTTAGATCTAAATATCCCTCACGAAAGAGGGGGGGGGGGGGGCTGAGAGACATATGTTGTAAGGAAAGCCAAAGCAAAAGGCAATAGATTTCCAAACGCGCCATAAAACCTGTGAAAAAAAAACTAACACCCTCCCTCCCCCAGAAACACCCTCTTCATCCGTCTCTGGGCAACCATGATCTTCAACACCATGACCTCCAAAACCTTCCCCAAAGACGCGCGCGGCAATCCCGCCTTCAACATGGTACGGATTCCCGGCAAAACCAAGAACCTGAGTGGCGCAACGTTAGGTGGTTTCCAACTTGCCGTCAACAAATTCACGCGCAACGTGAACGCATCGGTGAAGGCTGTGCAGGCGATGATGACGAGAGAGTTTCAGGTGAAAAGGTTGGAGATGACAAAAGTGTGGCCGACTATACCGAGTATATATGGGGGTAGGTTTTTTGTGGGTTGGTTGGGTTTAGAATTAAATTTTGGGGTTAAAGATCCAGTGTTTTGTCAGATGGTACCTCAATGTAAGGTTATGGAAACCCTTCAAGTCGCTGCGCGTCCAGCGGCTGCAACGTCACCGAATTATCTTGCGGCATCGCAGGAGGTGTATCTTGCCGTGAATAAGATTTTACGTGACGATATGACTGCATCGCAAGGGTTGAGAGATCTGTGAGTTGGAAAATATGTTCAACAAATCTAACGTATACTATAGTTCGATTTCCGTGGCAAAAGCGTTAGGAAAGGTACCAAGATCCCGCAACACTCACAAGTCCACCAAGTCAGTACCTTTATCTTTTTTTTATAATATATTAACCCTCTCCTTCAAAGCATTCGTCCACTTCTCCGACCCCGCCGGCATAGTCTTTTATGACCATCTCTGGCATCCTCGCCATCGCCAACATTGTTCTTTTCATCGTCATCTTTCTAAACCGTACGAACCGCGTGTAATCAGCGGCATCACCTTTGTTTCTTTTAATGATGGTGGCGGGAACGTTGATAGGTCATGCAGCGATTTACGTGTATACGGGGAGACCGAGTTCCTTTGAAATGTGTGCTGCAGCCTTGGTTTGTGGTGGGTGGGTATTCGGTGACGGTTGCCGCGCTGATTTCGAGGACGTGGAGGATTTATCAGATATTTAGGTATATATTTTGACGTTGTCGTTTCCGCTTGTATCTGTTTTCCTTCTCCATTGTTCCGTCGTTTTCCACTTATATCCACTTTCCTACTTCATTGCTCCGTTCTTGTTTTCCCTTATCCGATTCTTGTTTACATTTATTTTCATCTCATATAATCATACCGCCTCATTTCAGAAACCCCTACTCCATGATCCAAGTCACCAACCCGAACTCCTCAAAACCTGGGTCTACCTTACCGCCCTCAACATCTTCCTCCTCGTTCTATGGACATTTTTCAACGCCCCAGCCCCCGCACTTGTTACCCTAAAAGACGGTCAATTCTGGACATGCCAGAGCCGAAACACCCAAACAGGATGGATCATGATCGGGCTTTTGTTCACCTACAATGCATTGATGTTGGGTGGGGCCGTGTTTTTGACGAGTAGGACGAGAAGAGTTCAGGGACCTTTTAATGAGGCGAGGTATGTAGGGTATGCGGTTTATACGATGGTGTTGGTGGATGTGATTTTGGTAAGTTTTATTCACTTCAAATGATTTGCCAAAAATCCCGGCATAGTTTCAATCGTCGCTCTAGGAGCCACATTTCAACATGTTTAATCCCGTATTCACTCAAAATGAATTGTTTCCGCAGATCCCTCTCAGTTTCATCGGACGCTCTTGGGGCCACTTTCCAATACGTATTTCGAAGCCTCGCCATCGAACTCTCCTGTCTCGCCATCACCTATCACCTTTTTGTGCCCAAGATCATGGCGCTTGTTTTCAATACAGAGTTGGACAGGTCCCACATCAGCCATTCCGTGATCAAGACACAGTCGTTTCCAGCATGTCAGATTGAAAGTATGGAGAGCGCCGAGAACGACGGGAAAGACGCATGGAGGTCGGCGAGAGTGTTACCGCCAGGGGTGAAAGCTGGGGCGAATGAGAATGGATACACGCAGGTGTTGTGTTTGTTTTTTCCCGTGTTTTTTCATGTTTTGGAATGTAGGGGAGTGTGTTGATGAATATTTTGTGTGTGTAGGTGGTCGATGGAGATATTTGTGCGCGGTGGGCGACTATGCGATGGATGCTGGGGATTCACGTCATGGAAAAGCAGTTCGAATCTCCATCATCCCAGCATCCAAACTCATGTTTCTCTATTTCCCACAAAACGACGGCTCATCACATGCAGTAAGCGTTCAACCTTCTATTTTACCCCTACCAAAATAACCCCTTCTCCCCCCCCCCCCCCCCCCCCCCCCCGCCCACGCTCCGCCAGCCTGAAAAAGACGATCTCGGACTCGCGATTCAAGTACGCAGCGTCATGATAGAGGATGTGATGACGAAGGATGAGTTTTTGTTTGACGTGACGGTCAATGGAGTGTTTTATCAGTTTCAGGTGGGGTGTGAGGAACGGAAAAGGTTTTGGATGGATGTGCTGGCATCACTTGATCCGAGCTTAAAGTGTGTATAGTAAGTGATGGAGGATGTAAATAATAATTGGTTGGGAGGCTGTAGGTTAATAAATGTTGATTCAGTAGTTCATCGAAATCCTTTTTGCTGTTTGTCTTTGTTAAATAACACATAGCCACGACCCAGCGTGCATTGACTATAGTCTTTATGGTATCGAGAACAGTTAAAATAAATATATATCACATAAAGGGATGATCATCTCCGTGATGATGGATCACATCTAAACTTATTTCCCTCTACTCCCTTTCCTCGTTGTCGCAATCATCGCCATCCCACAATCCTCAAAGCCTTTGACCCACCTGAATCCCAATAAAACACCCCATCAACCGACGCCCCAGACTTATTTCCCTCTACTCCCTTTACTCGTCGTCGCAATCACCGCCATCCCCACAATCACATCCATCCAAAACCCCCTCAAAGCCTTTGACCCCACCTGAATCTGATAAAACACCCATTGACCGACGCCTCCACCACAATCCTCATTCCGTGCCTCAACCTCATCAAACACAATCGTCCGAACCTCCACCGCGACACCAAGGTCTTCCTTGTCGGGTTGCTGTGTTTTCAATGCATCAGTATAAGAGGGGTGGAGGGATGGCCTTAACTGTATGACGTGGGTTGCTTTGAGGCGTGAAGAGGAACATGATGCGCATGGTGGGGATGATGACAAGCCGGGCGGACCGCCATGATATGAATCCTATACACCATTTTCGCGGTCGACCAGCGAACGCAAACATCTCCATGAAGAATCTACCCATCATCAGAACGTCGTGTCTACAATAATTAACGCACGCACCGTATGATTCTTTCTTGCACGGTTTCCCTGATCCCAACTGGAAGTCTACTTGCAGCAACAACAGAACTCTGTCGTTCAACCCCAAACATCACAGAATCAAGTTGAGAATGAGGTGAATTCTCATGGTAATGGAATGACTTGCACCTCATCGACATCCGTATTCCATAAAAGCGCCATCAACTTTTGGCACAAACAAGTGATACGCGATCGCAAGACACGACAACTCGATCGCAAGGAAGAAACACGTTCAACGCGTTCAAGTAACCGCAGGATTTGAGGAGTTCCATGTTGTTGAGGGGGGTTAACGAGAAGGTGTTTCTGACGTATTGTTAGAAAAGACATTGACGGGGAGTCAACCTGAACGTTTGATAGATCCGCCATGTCCGTGATACCAACGCGGAGAGGGTGATGGAATACCCTCCCACAACAAGCCATGGTTGAAGTATACATTTAAGGTTCGTCGGCATCCCCGTGTACACGAAAATAGCGGCATGTCCCAGAAATGTCCCTGATACCATCATAAGGAGGAAAATGGGTGACGCGGCGGAAAATGCGCGGTGGTGTTCGGAAGAGGAGGATGAGGATGAAGAGAATGAGGGTGAGGAACATGTTGAGACTGGCGATGGTCATGAAAGCGATGGCAGCGGGTTTGGACCAGTCGACGAATTCTGTGGAGAAACGTTAATTGGGATTGCGGTGGGAGACGAACCTGGGGGTCCAAGGAGGGATGATGGATCTTGATATCTTCCCAGTGTTTTGCCAATGGCGATTGACCTATTGAATCATCGAAATAAAATATAAACCATTTCGTCTATCTGCACATCGCTACCAAAGAAAAAAAACTTACAATTCCCGTATGCCTTCTTCTGCAGATGCATCTCCTCTGAGTATCCTGTTCACCCTAATGTATATCTCCTGTGATCCAGCCAGATATTTTGGAGACATGGCAGCGGAAGGCCGTGCAGCAACCTGCAAAGTCTCCAATACTTTACACTCTGGGCGTTAAAGCACAAAACGCAGGATCTATAAAAAAAGGAAAAGGATTCAATCGTTTTCAAGGTAAAACCCCCGAACCTTTAAAAATCTCTGGAATGGTAGGCATAACCCCCACAGTGTTTAACCTCTGCATTTGAAACTCGGGTGTCATCATGGCCTGAATCGCCTTTATGGACGCATTGACATCTCGCGTGAATTTATTGACGGCAAGTTGAAATCCACCCAACGTTGCCGCGCTCATGTTTCGATATTTCCCAGGAAGTCTTGTGACGCCAAACGCAGACTGTCCCAACGCGTTTTTAGGAAACGTGGTTGAATTTCTTGTTCTCAAACCAAGTCCTGTCCAATGACGGAGAAAGAGCGCGTTTCTGATGATTCATGTTTAATATCGGGAATGGGGTGGAGGTTTAATTTTACCCAGACATCCATGCGTTTTCGGTTTGGGGTTCGGTGAACGTTAGACTGGCGAGAGGTGAGTAGGCTTTTGAAGGGGAAAGCCAGGATTGCATTTTGCGTATAATGTCGACGGCGTTGCGGTTGTTGACGGTGATGGATAGGTTGTATTGGTCAACCACGTATCCTCCGTCATTTGATGCGATCCATTCGACAAAGTTGCAAGTCAGCCCCTCGTAAGCTTTTTAAATTCCGATATTTTATTCTTGACGTATTTACCATTGAGTTGTCCCACATAACCAGAAAAGGAGGGATTCGTTGCCTTTTCGAATGGCACAATCTTTCCATGATTTGCTCCATTTCGTCCCATGTTTCAGGGGGCTGGGAGATGTTGTATTTCTCCAGCAAGTCTGTTCGATAACACAAGATTCCATAGTCTGCGTAGAACGGTACAGCAACTTTAAGAATCGAAATAA
>JAHLKC010000252.1:0-28764 GCA_025449115.1 Chytridium lagenaria
GATGCGGCAGATGCCAGTGGTGGAGTCTTGGGCGGCGACAACATTCAGATGGATGGCGCAGAGGAGGAGAGCTGCCATGAAGGCATTACGGATAGTTTGTGTGATGGAGAACATTGCGCTCTTTTGTCTAGCAGCAGTGGTTATCGTTGTGCTGGAAAAAAAACACAAGATGGAAAAAAATGTCGCACACTGCTTGGATCTATTGATGGTTCATCCTCACAAAGAGCACGCTGTCGGAAAAGTACTGATGCCACGGAGAGAAAATATATGGGAAGGGGAAAGGAAGGCGGAGGGGACAAGTGCTCACTGCTCTCTATGGCGTATCCAATACAGGGAGACTCAAAAATAATATCAAATCCAACGTTTAATCAGTCGCCACTAATGAATAATCCGGCTGATATCCACCGCTGTACGAGATGTGCAATTTACCCTTGCATTTAACCTTACTCAACTGGCGAGACGGATTTACAAACCTAAGCTGTACTGAAGACTCCAAAGTAGTGGTTATTCAGTTGGGGGACCTTTCTATCAGCTGCAGGGTCTCAAGTTTAGCGGTGCATCGATGCATGATTGCAGACAGTATTAAAGAGAAACAGCAAACGCAATTTGTTCACCATCAAGAATATCGCGGCATCCCGCTACTTCCTCCCTACTCACCTCCAACCCCCCACCTTTCACTTTCTTTCAATTCCAAATCAAAAGGGCCAGCCAATACCCTTTCACAGGTATCAACCGAAACACAAAAAATTACAACTCCGTCACACCTGTAATTCCTCAGCAACGGCAGCACCGACAAAAGGTAACGACGACCTTAAGATCGATACTGGGAAGCTTTGGAAAACAGATGTGAAGTTCTCCCAAGCCAACCTTCTTGATCAAAGGCTTGGAATAAGTTCAGGTAAGTAACCCGCAGCTATCGGACCACCCCATATGAGGCGGTCGAATGATGGGCGCTGCGGGAATATAGAGAGATAGAGGGTTATGTTGGTGTTTTATAGGTGAGGTGGACTGCGGAGGACTGCGGAGGACTGCGGATAAGGGCACAGTTTTGAGAATGGCAAAGTCGATGTGTGGTGTATGTACAAAGATTCCTTGACGGATCGTTGATAGATATTGGTTCACTAGACGCAGCAGAAGATGGATGTGCCATAGAGCTTGACGATCCCGCGTCATGACGCGTCAGCTCGTACGCTATTCACTTGCAATTGGACAAGCGTGTGTACATGCTCAGATATGTTGCTTCAAAGGCGTTCACGCCCTATAGTAACGCGAAAGAAAGGGGAACGGAAAAGGACAAACTGTATATTGAGCTTCCAAGTCCTCTTCGTCGACACGCCAATTTATCGGTGAAGTCGGCCCATAACCCAAGGTTCCCATCACTCGGCCAATTACAAATTCTTTCAGCTCAGAGCTGCATCGACCGTCCTCATGGCACGCCCCCTAAACCGAAACGCAATAAAACTCCACCGTATGGCCAAAGTCACGTTTCGCTATTCATTTCTCCCCGCATCCTCGTCTTACGAGACTCATCAGTTTCAGATAAATAAGCGTCAATCAACAACCACCCATGGTATTGAATGAATAATGTTTTCCTTGGGAATTGCAAACTGATCAATGGTTTCGTCAACATGCTGTTTCCTTCTTTAATCAGTGGAAACGGATATCCTCAAGAGTGATTCTATTTAAATGACTCTTCCACTTTCGTGTAAGCAGACATATCCTTTCACTACAGCGACGACGGCAAAGCTATTCACCCTTTCCTCGGTCCGACCGCGTGGGAGACACCTCGACAAGATCAAAAGTCATCTTAATACCCTCACACCGTTCAATGACGTCTATCGGAACCCCTGTTGAGGTTATGCAGAAACTGGGGAAAACCGACCGACATTTGGGTTTTTCATGACATCATTAGCAGGTGGAACGAGAGGTAAAAAAAAAACCCTTTCTTTCCCTTATTTTTTCATTATCGGAGAATAAACATTTTTATAAACGAAACCAATTTTCCCCTCTTGCTTCTTTTATATAATCGTGTTTTTTGAGGTTCCAACGTCATTCAAACACCCCTCCAGAAAAAAGTGTGTCTGTTGCGCTTATAGGGTTACACGAGAACATGCAAATTTGTCATTTGTTTGTTTTTTTATTTTTGTTGGATCGAAACTGACGTGACGACTATAAAAAGGGAACGTCAGCCCTCCCCCTCTCCTTTATTCCCTTCACCTCTCCATACATACAATACACTAGAAAAAAACCATGCACTTGATCAAGATCGCCACCACCCTCCTCTCCCTCGGTGCGGCAGCCCTCTCCGCCGCCATCCCAGAACCCCTCACCAAACGCTCCTTCTGCGTCCGCTACAACACCGACGACTGTCGCAACTTCAAGCTCATCTCTGTCGACTCCACCAAAGTCGACACCTACATCACTGTCGCCAACTCCACCAACGTCCACCCTAGGGTCCCCAAGGCCCTCCACGGTGCCTTCTACATGAAAGGTAACCCCCTCCCCGACGAAGTCCTATCGATCGCAGGGGGTCGGTATGATGAAAAGGAGAACGCTTATTACCTCCGTGTGTACGATGAAGGGATGTGGAGTTGGTCTGACAACTTTGAGGGGAAATTGCTCTACGAATCCGTGCGAACGTTTGGATTGACTTACAAGATGACTTGGAATAAGGATGAAACCGTGTTTCAAGTTTACCCCACGTTCAACCTTCCTTTGTGGCTTGGAAACGGGGATATCACCATCAAGGAGGTGTTTGCCAACTTTACCATCCTCACCACCAATGACCCCAACTACTTTATTCGTCGATCGTCTTTTGTGTCGCAGGAGACGGCCGATTATGAGTTTTTGAAAATCATCAACGCAGATGGAACTCGGACACCGAGGTTTGAGAAGGATTATGTGTCGGCTATTGGCTTGAAGACTTATGATGCGCCTGCTGGGTTCTCGACGGCCATCACTCTTGATTCTACCATGCTTTTCGCAAAGGCGGTTTAAGATGTTCACTCTCATCCCGTACGTTTTAGAGCGACGCTTCTTTCTTGTAGACGTGATTACCCCCCCCCCAAGTTTGATGATTCTTTTTGGTCCATTGTCGGCCAACTCTTTATTTATCACATGTCATAGATCCAACCCTCCACATAAAATAAAACCACACTCTTCAAGTTAAACGCTTTTTTTCGTATAATCCTCTTCCTTTTATTCACAAAATTGGGAAAACACGCTCAACTATGTACATACAGATACTTGGGTAATGATGTGTGATCCATCAACGCGACTTTTTCCCTTCAACCACCACCATCTGCGTATCCCTAAATGCGTAAACCAGCTATACCACACCGGCACCTCCTCTCCCATCTTTGCATACCCCTTCCCCATCATATCAACATAAGCCGTCACAAACTTTTCCGTTCGACTTCCATCCCCTCTCACGATTCTCAAAAACTAGGAAACCCCCATATTAAAAACAAAACAAAAAGGCGGATAACAACAGAAAAAAAACAAACGATACCTCATAATCCATCAACCGCACTCCCAAAATCCAACTCTGTCTCACAAAAGCATCAGGATCATGCACATCAGGTACAATCTTGAACGACGCCACAAAACTCGGTACACTCCATTCCACCGTTCTCGGGATAAACCAACTCCACACCCACCACCAAGGCACGCTCGTCGCCAATAACCCCCAAACATACACCTCCAGGCGTTCCCCAATCCAACTCTCCCTTGTGAAGAGGTAAGGGGGGAAATGGAGGACAGGGATCGCTTTCCATCCATCCTCCACGCGGATGAGGGAGAAGCGGAAACGGAAGGCGCTGATGAACGCGTAGAGGAGACGACCGAGGAAGGTGGCGTCGAAGGACCAGACTCCTGGGGCGTAGAGGGGGATGTCCAGAGTGTCGTCCTGGAATGAAGGTTAGAGGGAGGGAGGAGGGAGGGGGTGGTTTACGTCTGGGTCGTAGGTGCCGCTGAAGGAGCAGATTTCGTCGGGCATGGGGTTGCCTTTCATGTAAAAGAGACCGTGGAGGTCGCTAAATTGAGGGGGGAGGGAGGTGGGAGATGGGATGGACATGTAAGTGTCGATGGAGGTCGAGGGGACCTCTTTGAGGTGGAGGTTGTGGTGAGACTTCATTGATGGTTGTTTTTTTCTTTTGGGGGATAAGTAATTATTCGTATTTTTATATGCCTCCCAAGGGGTGGTAAGTAATCACATCATCTGAATAGCAATGATATACAATGGCAAAGGGTAAATTTCTTTTTGGGTCAGGAGAGTCTATTGATGAATATGCAAATGTAAATAATACGAGAAACGGTTGTGATATAGGGCTTCATGGTAGCCATGTGTAAGGACGGATGTATGGGATGCGCAGAATCCACGTTAAAGAGGGTCCGAAAAGTAAGGAGGGTAAGGGCGTGAGACAAGTTTGAAGCAGGGTGGATGAGGTTGGTTGCAAAGTGCCACGAGGCTAGTCATGGCCAATGAACTTTAGTGGTCCAACGTCTCAACGCAAGGCGACGACGATGACGGGTGCGGTGGCGCATGATGATGATGTTGACGAAAAATTGACAAGCCCGTTTTGCGGATGATGGAAGAAGGCATGCCGAATTCCGCGAGAGGGTCCTCACGAAAACTGCTTTACTCCATGTTCTCCATACTCTTTTGCCGTCTCTTCAATTCCGACCCGGGATGCGGCATGTCCCCAATAGCTGGATGCACGACAAGGACGTCATTCATTGTCTCTTCACACCCACTGTCTCTCCGTTTTGGTGTTGATGTCGAGCGGGAGGAGGAGGAGGAGGAGGATGGTGAGCGTGTGCAGGTGAAGATGGGAGAAACGAGGTTGATGGAGGGTGACTGGAGTAGATGTGATGGGATGATGAGGGCTGGTGAGGGTGATGATGGTGATGAGGATGTTGATGGTGAAGATGGTGATGATGATGGTGAAGATGATGATTTAGTGCGTAGCATTGTAGCCAAAGAGACCAGAGTGACAGCGTTCATTCTATTCTAGTTTACTGTTGCAGGTGGTTGAAGGGTGAAGGTGTAATGAGTATACTAGATGTAAATGAATAATAAACGAGTCTAAAAAGTCAAATGCAAAAGCAAGCAGTAGGGCGGGTATGAATATGTCTGTCTTTATATTTGAACAACTGACAAATCATTCATTTTCATTATTCCATGATAAAATATTTCAACATCAGCCAGCATCATTATTCAATCATCATCATCAATTATTAATAATAATTCATCCATCATCAATAATAATCTAAAGTTGCTGTGCCCAAAAGGAAAAAGAAAAAGAAAAAAAGAAAGAAATCTTTTCTGATGCCCAGTTTCAGTTTATTATTTTACCCTTAATTTAATTATTATAACAAGAAATTCCCAACTCGGCCACCTTTTTGTCCTCAATTTAAAATTATCCATGCTTTACGTGACAATCATTATCAAGTGGTATGTAATAGTTGATGGCTTATCTGTTGCATCCACCACGTCTGCCTGCCTGTCTCATTTCTGTTAAATATTACAGTCTCATTTTCTTTTTTCTTCATTATCATTATCTAATCAATGACTCTTCACCCCTCTCTGGAGGCCAATCCAAATCCACGTCAATCACATCCAGAGTCTCCACCTCTGCTGATGCAACATCCAGCATCTCCTTCAAACTAGGCACAGTCCTCCCACAATCTCCATGCACAAATTCCTTCACATACGTCCCTGCACTCGTCGTCAGATCCAACCTGATCGTATCAACAAGGTCTCCCGTCACACCCACTTCAGGGTAAACGTGGATGCGGTGGATGATCTTGTCTCTCACAAGATCGCTGCGGCGACTTTAAAGGGGGGAAAACATGGGGTTAAATTCTTTTTTTTTAAAAAAAAGGCATCCACGATTTTTTAAGTGGAGAGTAAAACTTACGCTGACACGCGGATGGGAGTTTGTTGTTTTAAAGTGAATTCAGGCATCGCCGAGATGCGCTCTAGCTCAGAGATGGGGACTGGTAGAGAGCTTGACTAGTGTCGTGTACGCCTTTTTCTTTGTCGACGCCGAATCTTTAATGGCCCACGTCGAATCCCTTGGAAAATGTCGATTAAATTATTAGCATGGCCATAGAATGATTATGAAGATTCAGATTAAGAAGCAAATAAAGTATAGAAAAAACATCTTACTTTGTCACAACCTGCAGCCTCATCACCTTAATTTTCCTTCCGCGTCCTTATTAATCCCCTCCTCAGTCTCAATCAACAACCCCAACCCCACTTTTGGTCGTCTCGGATTAATCACCTCCAAATAAAACGGTCGTCCGCCTCCCAACATCAACACATCCGCATCCTCTCGTCCCGCCGAACTAAACCGATGCGCCTCCCCACGCAACAACTTGACTCCCAACCCCGCAATCAACTCTTCAACAGAATGCTCGGCAAGTCGTTGACCCGCAATTTCCCAACGAGAATGAGAGACGCCGCGTTGGTATTTGTTGTACCGACCCGCGAGGTACACGGCTTGGTGGGTGTAATGGAGTTCCGTGACGATGCAGGGGCGATTTATGGGGGAAGGAGGAACTTGGCCGTGGGCTTCGAAATCAGCATAAGTGATGCGCTGAGCGGCTTTAGTATGCCGTCCCAAGACGCTCCAACAAGCATAACACCTCTAGACTTTCCTCCCTTATTAACAAATCTGTATTAATGCTTATCTTCCAGCAAATATCAATAAAATCCCAAAATACACACACCTTCTTCTTCCTCTTTATACTAAACTGAGCAGCAGGCACTTCCAACATAAAGGCAAACTCCTCCTCAGTCCCTTCATGCGCAAACTCAATCTCCATCTGAAACGCCGACTCCAAATCAAACTTCAACCCCATCGCCTCCTCCATCGCATCCGTCAGCATCACCTTCAACATATCCTTCACCTCCACCGTCTCATCAGGGCACGTTACAACACGTCCATCCATTTCCCTTCCTCAACCTTCTCTTTCTCAGAACCTTCCATCTTATCCTTCTCACCATCATCCACCTTCTCCTCCCTTCTATCACCACGCACAAGAGGTTTAGGCGGAACATATTCAATCCCAATCTTCTCCAACCGATGCTGCAAACACAAATGCACCGCCCTCGACCGTGTCGCCAACTGCGCAGGCACACGACAACTCAACTGAAACGTCTCCAACCCTTCATACCCTTCCTTTTCATCAACTCCTTTGCCGCATCCACAACATGTCGATGCGATGCATGGAGTAACCCTAAACACGCTGGACAGATCAACGAGTCATGTGTTAAAGCGGGTGAGGATGGGGTGGGGATGGAGGAGAGGGATGGGAGGAGGGGCATGTCGCCTTCATAGAAACGTGGACGATGGAGACGTTGGAATGTGAGGGCTTCTTGCATGGTGTGCCGGTATTTGATGCCGAAATAGCGGAGAATGCAGAGGTTGCAGCAGTCCATGTCGATAAGGATTTTAGCGATAGCATCGGATGCAGGTGGAAGAAGGGGGATGACGTCGGGAGATGTAGATAAAGACGTTGTAGAAAGGTTGGAGTTGCCATGACGTTTGAAGTTGGATGATGGGGTTGGTTTGTCGCTATCACACTAGAAAAAAAACAGGTTTGCCAAAAACGGAGAAATCAATGGACGCTTCTGTGATGGAGTTGCTTTGGGGGACGCTTGTATGGTGGTTGATGAGGATATTGCATTTGGTGGTTTGGCGGTTGGGGTGCCGCTCCTTATCATCTATCCGATGTTTGTGGGGTTGCTGTTGTTGGATGTACCCCAACGGATGATTTTGTTCTTAAATAACGTCAACTATGTGAGTGGTCCCTTTCATACGGCTCTATAGGACATCGTCTCCTTGTTCTACTGCTGTCTAATTCTATATTCCAATTGTTTATTACGTATCAAATGATATTGGACTCACGATTCTTTCTCGTCCCATTCTTCATCTTCTCCACACAAACATGCTCCTTTCATCATTCCCACCGCAGCCCTTCGGCGTCGACTGGGACAAGCCCGAAGTCTTTGGTTTCTCTCGTAAGCTTCCTCTCCATCAACCCCACCCAACCTAACCCCCAAACCCTTCAGCCAACAAAGCCCACAACCTCAAAATCCGCACTCGCGACGGTATCCACATTGGCGCCTGGCACATCCTCCCTTCCAGCTACTACCGCGCGCTAACCCGTTCCCTCGAAATCACCCACCCGTCATCCAAAAAGGGTGCCTTTGTGACCGAAGACCTTCAAAACCAAGCATTAAAAGATCGACCTGTTGTGTTGTATTTCCATGGGAACGCTGGGAACAGGGCAGCACCCAACAGGATTGAGACGTATAAGGTAACGATTTGTTGTTTTTGGGTGATGACATGAAGGGGCTGATGAGATGCGTGGGTGTAGAACTTTTCGGAAAAGTTGAATTTGAATGTGGTGACTATTGATTATCGTGGGTTTGGGAATTCAGAGGGAACTCCGAAGTGAGGATGGACTTGCGTTGGATGCGAGGGCGGCCTGGGATTGGCTTCTTCAACGAGGAGGTGTGTTGGTTTTTTTTTTTTAATAGACAAACTTATTTACCATTCTTATCACCAAGTCCCTCCATCCAACATCATCCTTGTCGGACACTCCCTCGGCACCGGCGTCGCAACCCGTCTCGCCCGCGACCTCTCCGACGACAACCTCACCACCCCTCCCAACCTCCCCCGCGCCCTCATCCTCCAATCCCCTACGCCTCCATCCCCGACGTTGCCTTTGAATTCCGTGTCTTCCAACTCCTCCCCTTCCTCAAACCCGTCACCTACCTCCCCCCCTTCGCAAACACCTCCAATCGCGTATCCTCGATCGCTTCGACTCCCTCTCCCACGTGCCGCACCTCTCGTGTCCGTTGTTGATCATCCATGGGGTTCGGGACCGGGAGATTCCTTGTCATCATGCGAGATGGTTGTTTGGGGCGGGGGTCGCGGCGCATCGGGGGTTGCAGGATGTTGTGGGGATGTGTGGTCGGAAGAGGGCGGGGGTGTGTGGGGAGGTGAAGGGGGGGCAGTTGTTGGAGGGATGTGAGGAGGAGGAATGGGGGTGGGAGTTGGAGGGGAGACGGTGGAGGAGTGAACGGCGGGTTGTGGAGGAGAGAGGGGATGAAGTTGGAGTTGAGTTGTTTGGACCGAGGGGACCGACGAGGATGATGTTGCTTGAGTTACATCATGCGCATCATAATAATGTTCAGGCTCATGGTGAGTATACCTATGTTTGTTTTTTTTTTTTTTGGTTATTTATTTGATAATCTGACCCCAACTTTTTTTTTACGAAAAGATCTCACCTATGATACCATCGAGACATTCTGCAATATCACCCTCTGAAACTTTTTTTTCTAATGGTTTCTATGTATCTCTAATCTACATCTTTTATACGTCTGATCCATATCTTTTGTTACAACGCCCTTCTCATTCTTTAAAGTAAGACAACGCGTATTTTGTTAAACGATGATCTGAAGTCACGTATCCAGTGTATCGGTACATATTTTGAAAATAGCATGTAAGAAAAAAGTAAATAAAAGACTATAGGGTGTTTGGTACAGCAAAGGTTGGTGTCGCGATGAAACGGGCCATATCTTCACTCTCTTCGCCAAATCGCGGCACGCGGTTTTCAACTGTTAACATATTAAAGCACTTCAAGTTCCAAGTATAGCCAAAGAGCACGCGTATTATTTCTGCAGTAGTTTATGGATCATGGCATGATACCTTTTCTCTTTTGTTCATCAAACTCCACATATCACTTTGACTCGTGTATTTTTCTTTGTTTGATTAACGGTTGATTTTCTCTGTTACGCTCGTCTATCCACTAAGCATGTCAGTTGAAGGTCGACTCAAGATGTTGCGCGGATTTTCTTTGTTCTTTAAGTACCATGGGCGTTGTTTTCTGGTATCCAAACGTATGCAATAGATTACGTGGACTTCCTCGAGAGTCAATGATCAGACGTGTACATACTGGTGACTTGGTTCATAAGGTGTGTTCGCTATAATAAAGTCAGGGACTATTCAATATAAGTCAATAATCGGTAGACGGCGGAACTGTAAGATTGACAGGTAATAAGATACTGTTCCGCGGGGGAAAGCACAATGATTTCGTGATCAAAATATGTACAGATAATAGATATAGAACTAAATCTGTTCTCTCACAAGACTTCACGAAAGGAACCTCTAAGCCTGTGCGGCAACAGCGTTTTCCCCCATCATCTTTTTATCGTTCCTCAACGAAGCCTCATACCCAAGAATAGCTTCCAACCTCTCCTTTGCCTCAATATCCCCCTCTAGGGCCCTAACCTCCAGCTCATCACGTTCCGCAACCGTCATCTCCCCATACACCTCCTGATTCCCCATCTCCCCATGCGGATCAATAGCCGCAGCATCAGGTAACATAAACACCAACACACACGGTGAAAACGTCATCCCAAAACGAATCCACATGGCCGTCTCAAGATTAGAAAGATCAAAGATCTTCCGACCAGTCCCATCTCGGCCTTTATCAATATTGAGTTTTTCAAGAAGATATCCACCCCACCTCTGAGACACGTTGCTGCCACCATTAGAGACAGAGTCAACGCTGCATAATAATGCCTCGATATCCGCGGGACACATTTGCGCGCCATGATAAGGAAAGGCATGGAAGCGAGACGACCAATGATTTCCTGAATGTTCTGAGAACCAGCCAGAAGACGAGATCAGGGATACCGATGCGTCGATTCCATCCTTTGAAAGCGCGATATCTAGGATCCCGAATGCCCCAATGACGATTTGGATGATGAAGAAGATGCGACGGAATTTGGTGCGGGTGAAGAAACTGCCAAAAATGAGGAGACCGAGGATGCCCGATAGACCGGCGGAAGCGTCAATGTAGGCTTGTTGGTCAGCTCCTATATTGATGTTACGGAGCCAGTAGCTGAATGCAGGGCCAATGTTTGGGGGGAGAGCGCCGCGGAGGAGAATCCAGAGAGCTGGGAAGAGGACTTTGGTGTTGAGAAGGATACCTTTGATGAGACGCCATAAACCGGTGAAAAGGTTCATTGGGGAGATCTTTCGACCGGATGGTTGCTCTTTAATGAACAGAGAGAGGATGACCAAGCCGATGCAGAGGGGGACGTAGACGTAGTGCATCAATTTACGAGCGCCTGAACCGTCTTCACCGTTGATGGCGCCTGCTATGGGGGTTCCGATGATGAGACCTGCGTATAGCATGATCCAACTCCAGGTTTGAAGGGCGGCGCCATCCCGGGATCCTACGATACGAGCACGTTTCACAACCATAGCGTCGGCAATGACATCACACATGGCCATGGACATTAGGGCAACAAAGAAAAGGCCCGTAGCGGATCTCTCGGTTGGAGAAATCCCTTCAATGCCTAGACATACGAATGAGATGAGACCGAGGAGAGCGGCGAGGATGTAGTAGGGTTTATCGTGACGGCCGAGGATGGGGAAGTTGTCAAAGAAGAGACCGTAGATGAATTTAATGTTCCAGGTGATCATGATGGTGGAACGGGCGCTTTGGGTTTGAGCAGAGTTGAGACCAAGGATGGTACCCATGTACCAGGTGATGGCGTCACCAAAGACATAGTCGCGGAAACCTTGGAGGAAGTAGGTGGCGGAGATGATCAGGAAAAAGTCGAGACCTTGCGTTTTCACTGCGGTGGTGAAAAACTCTTTGATGTCTAGGGAGGATATGTCAAGTCTGAAAAATAAAGGTATGCAAGTTTCTTACTCTTTCCTGTATCGTTGAGCCTGCGGCCGACGATGCTGATGTTGTTTAATTTGGCAGGCATCTTTGCGGCGAGTGTATTTAAGATGAGACCGATGGGATTTGCATGTTTTGTTATTGGACAGATAAGATAAGGGCATTCCAGACAGGCTGTGAATAATTGAGAAAGGGGAAGTTTAGAGACCTTTGTCTAGTTATCATTTTACTACAAAAAGTCGAAGTAGTCAATGAGCGATAAAAAAAACTCAACGTATGAAGAACAGAACATTTATATGTAGAATTCGTGATATTCCACAGCAAAAACATTCTTGAATTCTTTCTTCTGCGGGTCTCGAGCTCAAAAAAAGAGACATTAGTTCGAAACTTTTTTATTTTTTTTTAGCGTTTCGCGAATATATGCAAATCGTATTTTAGCAATAAACATCCGACACCAAGTACATTTTATTTTACAAAAGCAATTCACCCCCGTGCGAAAAAGAAAAAGCAGAAGCAATCGGATTTGTGCAAGCAGACACGAGTTACGCAACGGGAATAGGGAGAACCGTATCATTTGTCGTCATGAACTTGATGGTGCTGACCAGGAAGCTTAACGTTCTTCGGGATAAGAACATCAGACACGACATGAATAACACCATTTTCCGCAACTCCATCCGTGAACCATATCCTCGTCTCCCCATCATTCACAATAAACAGATAATCTCGAGGCGACTCATGTTTATGATGTCCATGCCACCATCCATGACATCCGCCATGCCGTCTCCGCGTCTCAATCCCAATCCTCTCACCCTCCAACTCTGTCGTCATCTCCATCTTCCCTCCCTCATCATTTCCGTCGAATAAACAAGTTCCCTCGTCATATGGTACTTTACGATTTTCTCAAGATCGTCACGACCGTGTTGACTGAACAGATGGTAGAGGGTGTGTGGGTCGAGTTTCTCCCATGCTGCATTGTCGGGGACGAAAAGGGTGGTGCCGTCTTTGATCTTGTCGGTAAGGTGGACGCGGTTGAGAGCGGCGGTGGTGATGGAGAACTTTGTGGGGATGGAATAGAGGATGGTGAGGATATCGGGGGGAGGGACGAGAACGTCTTTGATGGCCCATATCATACCGTTGTTGGCGTCGTATTTCTTGTGTGTATCAACGCGAGCATGCATATTCTAAACAATAAAAACCGAACGCCAAACATTAATAATTAAGATACCGATAAAACGAAATAATTACCAGATAAATATCGTTCATACACCTTGAAAGACGAATCCTCTGAGTTTCCCCATCAAGACTATCCAACTCAAAGATTGCTTTTTAAACAACACCCCATCCCGCATCTCCCCGCTTCCCAATCTCATGTTCAGGAATAATATGGTACATCAACATTTCCTTCATCCGAATATCATCTCGACCATCACGCTTCCCCATGTCTCTCTTTAAACCGCTTGACAGCCCTTTTTTAAGTCAATAAACAAGTGAAACGCTTTCAAAACTTTACATCATTGGTTGGCGCAAACACCGTCATCCGCTCTCCCACGTTCGAATTCATCCCGAAATCCCTTCTCATGTTCAATCAGCTTGACAAAGCTGGAGAAATCGCGTTCTTCTTGAAGCTTATCCCCTGTAGATATCTGTCAAATTATATGTAAGGGGTTGGTGAACGTACATATGCTCTTCCCATGGCCTCGAAGTGCTGATGGTTGATGGTTGGTGACCGACACTTTTGTCCCCGCTTGAAAGAGAGGTCGCAAGAGGAATTGTTATGAGACGTGAATGAGGAGAGGCACAAGAAGAAAGTTGCGAATGTGGAGTACGGAGAAGTGAACATGATTGAAAGTGGTGAGGAATTCGGTGAGTCAATGTCAGTTTATGTATTTTATGCGTCAGGTGGGTAAGTTCAGGAGCGTGACTGTAATCGCATTGCCATCAGTACATGGGAGGCATGCTCCAATGCCACGGTGACTTTGAGACGGTTCACACGTAATGCTAACTCAGATCACATCTAATCAAATGCCCATTAGTCGGTCTTAATATCGTTCATTCTACCTTAGCGGCTAGTATAAGGAAGTTACCAGGTTTGGGAAACTGCACTATGAAAATCTGTGTTTCGAAGTATACCGAAATGCCAAAGAAAAGGGATAAGGCAAGAACAAATGTTTTTTGAAGCGGACGCGTGTTTATTGTATGAGGACAATTGGTATCTTTCACTAGCATAAAATCGCGAGTATAGAAAGAAGAACTTGCTTATTACGATGAAATCAGAATATAAAAGGGGAGTAATAAAAAGACATTGGGTGCAGAGAAAGGAGAAAGAAGCAACCCCTGAATTCGCTCCAACCCAGCCGAGCAGGCTAAGACCGCTCAATAAAGAATTAAAAACATATTAAGGGGGAAGTTTAAGCAGCGGCGATGACAGCCTTCTCGTCGGCAGTCTTCTTGTCAGCACCAATCCTGGCCTCGTACTCGAGAATGTCCTCAAGCTTCTTCTTGGCCTCAACATCACCCTCAGCAGCCTTAGCCTCAAGCTCATCACGCTCAGCAACGGTCATCTGGCCGTAAACCTCAGCCTGCTTGGCCATCTCACCGTGGGGGTCGATGGCGGCGGCATCGGGAAGCATGAAGACGAGGAGACAAGGGACAAAGACAAGACCGAAACGGATCCAGAGAGCGGTCTCGAGGTTGGTAAGGTCGAAGATACGACGACCCCTGGCGTCACGGCCGAGATCGATCTTCATTTGCTCAAGGAGGATGGCACCCCACCTCTGGGCAACGTTGGAACCACCGTTGGAGACGGAAGTGAGGGCAGCGTAGTAGGAAGCCTCAATGTCAGCAGGGCACATCTGGGCAGCCATGATAAGGAAGGGCATGGAGGCGAGACGACCAATAATCTCCTGGATGTTCTGGGAACCAGCAAGGAAGACAAGGTCGGGGATTCCAATCCTCCTGTTCCATCCCTTGAAGAGAGCAAGGTCGAGGATACCAATAGTGCCGACGATGAACTGAACGACGAAGAAAATGCGACGGAACTTGGTGCGGGTGAAGAAGGTACCAAAGACGAGGAGACCGATGATACCAGACACACCGGCGGAGGCATCAATGTAAGACTGCTGGGCGGCACCAATTTCAATGTTACGGAGCCAGAAGTTCCATGCGGGGCCGATGTTGGGGGGGATGGCACCACGGAGGAGAATCCAGAGAGCGGGGAAGAAGACCTTGGTGTTGAAGACAATGCCTTGGATCAAACGCCAGATACCAGTGAAAAGGTTCATGGGGGAGATCTTGCGGCCAGAGGGCTGCTCCTTGATGAAGAGGGAGAGGATGACGAGAGCGACACAGAGGGGAACGTAGACGTAGTGCATGAGCCTACGGGCACCAGATCCATCCTCACCGACAATGGTACCAGCGATGGGGGTTCCGATGATGAGACCGGTGTAAAGCATCATCCAGCACCAAGTTTGAAGGGCAGCACCATCACGGGATCCAGCGATACGAGCACGCTTGACGACCATAGCGTCAGCAATGACATCGCACATGGCCATGGACATGAGAGCGGCGAAGAAAAGACCAGTGGCGGAGGCCTCGTTGGGGGAGATACCGTCAATGCCGAGACAGATGAAGGAGGCAAGACCAAGGAGGGCAGAGATGATGTAGTAAGGGTGGTCGTGACGGCCGAGGATGGGGAAGTTGTCGAAGAAGAGACCGTAGACGAACTTGATGTTCCAGGTGATCATGATGGTGGAGCGGGCGGCGGTGACCTGAGCAGAGTTCAAGCCGAGAACAGAGCCCATGTACCAGACGATGGCATCACCGAAGACGTAGTCACGGAAACCCTGAAGAAAATAGGTGGCGGAGATGATAAGGAAGAAGTCAAGACCTTGAGTCTTAACAGCGGTACGGAAGAAGTCGACGATGTCTGATAGATGGTAGAAGATATAACTGGTTAGCAAGGACGTTTTGAAGAAGGTTGCCAATATGGAGGTAGAGATGGTTGCGTTGATACTCACTCTTTCCGGTTTCACCGAGCTTGCGCTGGACGGTGCTAACGTTTGTCGCTTTAGCAGGCATCTTTTCCCGGCAGTTAAGTGGAAGAAGGTGTAGGTGTGAGCTGACTGAAGAATATGGTGGAGGGAAAGGTTGAGAGCTTTTATAGCAGTATCGATCAAAGACAGAGAAAAGGATATAATTTTTTTTTAATGTATCGCGGATCACGCACGGAACACACACGATAAAAAATATAAAAAATGAAGAAGAAAGAAAGACGACGACGATGAACAAGCAAGAAACAAAGATAAAAAAAACTTTAAATAAAATGAGAAAAAAACAAAACTTTTTTACACAAAATTCAACTTTTGTTTCAAGCATCGCGTTAATCAAACACGGTGTGCGCGTCCTGTCCCTCAAAGCAGAAGAAGGAGCATAAATTAGGTTAGTACCACGATCCAAGGTAGTGCAGCGCTAAAGGGGTCGTAGCACATCCAACCCAAAACAGAAGGGAAGTGTGCGACCTTCCCTGAGTCTGTACAACCAAGTCACAATGAAAGTTTGTCACTGGGCCAAAAAAGGGCGGTTTCCATTGATTAGTACGAGCATGGCCCAAGCCATTTTAGCTTTTATTTCATGTCATCAGCCGAGAGAGGATGAGGGATGCGCCCATGTCCATATTACAACAGAATGTTGATCCACCCTGTCACTCAGTCAATCCCACAAGGGACCGTTTGTCTTTTTGGCGCATTTATCATGGCCCATTTGGGAACGGATTGTGAGGTGATAAGGAGGTTTTGTACTCTGTGGAAAATAACGGTGGGTCTTTCATTAGCAACTCAAAAAAGGGTTTTATTAATAAACACTTATTCTATTTACTATATATGTGATATTATTAATAAATATTGTTTTATTTCATATTATTCGAAGGCGCTTTGCCCTCTGCGTTCTTCTTGCCGACTTGACCTGCTCATGGGAATTGGTATGGGTTATCACGTCAACCGGCTTACCTATGTCGTTATCTGTGTAAAAAACCTTGAATGGCCAGCTTATACTTTTTATAATTACGGTATCCGCCAGTATTTGCCCATGCCTTGCTCCTCCCTTGAGACCACCTATCTCAACTTCATCAGCCCATATGCGCCCAACTTGCGCTGATCGAAATTGGTTGCCGAAACCCACCTGTTCGTATCGACAATTAAGGTTTTTATGGCAAATAGGAATCGCGTTTCAAGAAATTCATTCTGGATACCTACCAGATCCGGAATACTTGTAGCGGTGAGAGAATAGGGACGGTCCAGACTCAATCTTTAAGAAAGATGAGGGCATCCATTTCCGTTAGTTTTTCAAACATTTCACAACAGAGGATAATAGTCAAACGATGGCATCGCTTGATATCAGACCGGTTAATGTTGGACAGTCGACACCATGGACTCGTTTTCGTTCCTTGGTTTTGGAATTGAGCCGACGCAGGGTTTCTATGATTGCGCATGAGGCCGGTTGGCATCTCAAAGGCTGTACATGTAAGGCATTGTCGCGCCCATTCTTGGCAGGCGCATAAATTCATTTGACACTGGACCATTGTGCGCCAACGCCAGCGTCCCGTTATCGATATCGACGATATGGGACTAAATGAATATGAAAGTAAAGTTACCGTATGCTGATGCAGTTTGCTATTCAATGTGTTATCCTTTCGAACCTTCGTTTACACTTGCTCGTAGCATATGTAAACCATAGATTCTTAGTTTCAATGTTATATGATAAACACCCCATTTTCTTCTTGAATGGCTGAACTGGACAACTGTTTCATTTCCTTTTGTCATTGAGATGGCCGGTGCACTCACCAGTCCGTCCCATATCTCTCTCGCAGGCTCGCAGCCAACATCAACAACTGACCACGCCCTCCTTAAAAAAGACAAAAAATGAGGCATTTCTTTTTTTGGGTTTATTCGTCATTTCCGTATTTGTACGACACAAGCGTGCTGAATCCGCTTGTGCAACATACAAATAGAATTAAAAAAATTATTTTGAGCGTCGACGCCGAAGACAAAAAGTCAAGGCCAGAGAGAGAAAGTAGAGAGAAAAACACAAAAGAGGAAGAAAACATAAAAGAGAAAAATTAAAAATAACGTGGAGGACTTACTTCTGATTGTGAGAGACCTCGTGTGCGAACTGCGAGCATTTAAAAGTCAAGGATATCAAAGCCGTATTGATGGCAAAAATTTTATTGATTATGAGGTGGGGGTATCTTCCACTTGCATAATGCGCAAGTCAAGAAAGAATACCAGTTTTACGTTATAAGAAAAAAGAGGAGGACAAAAAGACTAGGAACAAGGAAAAGGAGAATGCATCAACCCTTGAATTCAATTGAACCCAGCCGAGCAGCCCTGGAGCCGCTCCATAGCGAAATCAAAAGACGAATTAAACTGAAGTGGCAACCTTCTCATCTGCGGTCTTGCCATCAGCGATTTTAGCCTCGTACTCGAGAATGTCCTCAAGCTTCTTCTTGGCCTCCATGTCACCCTCTGCAGCCTTAGCCTCAAGCTCATCACGCTCAGCAGCAGTCATCTGGCCGTAGACCTCAGCCTGCTTAGCCATCTCACCGTGAGGGTCGATGGCGGAGGCGTCGGGAAGCATGAAAACGAGGAGACAGGGGAAGAAGGTCATACCGAAACGGATCCAGAGAGCAGTCTCAAGGTTTGGTGAGGTCCAAACACCTTCTTGCCGGTCTCATCACGACCCTTGTCAATGTTGAGTTTTTCGAGGAGGATAGAGCCGATCTTGGTGGGCGGCGTTCGTTCCACCGTTGGAGACGGAGGTGAGGGCGGCGTAGTAGGAAGCTTCAATGTCGGCGGGCACATCTGGGCCGCATGATAAGGAAGGGCATGGAGGCGAGTTGACCGATAATCTCCTGAATGTTTTGGGAACCAGCGAGGAAGACAATATCGGGGATGTTGGCACGTCTGTTCCAGCCCTTGAAGAGAGCAACGTCGAGGATACCGAAGGCTCCAACAATCATCTGAACGACAAAGAATATACGACGGAACTTGGTGCGGGTGAAGAAGGCACCGAAAACAAGGAGACCGATGATACCGGAGACACCGGCGGAGGCATCAATGTATGACTGTTGATCGGCACCGATATCGATGTTGCCGAGCCAGTAGTTCCATGCGGGGTCAATGTTGGGAATAACGGCACCACGGAGGAGAATCCAGAGAGCAGGCCAGAAACACTTTCTGGTTGAAGACGATACCCTGAATGAGACGCCAGACACCAGTAACGAGGTTCATGGGGGCAATCTTACGACCAGAGGGTTGCTCCTTGATGAAGAGGGAGAGGATGACGAGGGCGGCGCAGAGGGGAACGTAAACGTAGTGCATGAGCTTGCGAGCACCTGAACCATCCTCACCGTTGATGGTACCGGCGATGGGATACGATGATGAGACCGACGTAAAGGCATGATCCAGCACCAAAGTTTTGAAGGGCAGCACCATCACGGGAACCAGCAAGACGAGCACGCTTTCACAACCATCGCATCGGCAATGACGTCGCACATAGCCATTGCCATCAAGGCAAAGAAGAAGAGGATGGTGGCGGTTTTTTCGTCGGTAGCGATATTCTCAATTCCAAGGCAGATGAAGGAGATGAGACCGAGAACGGCGGCGATGATGTAGTAAGGGTGGTCATGACGGCCGAGGATGGGGAAGTTGTCGAAGAAGAGACCATAAACGAACTTGATGTTCCAGGTAATCATAATGGTGGAGCGGGCGCCTTGAATCTGGGCCGAGTTGAGACCGAGGATGGTACCCAAGTACCAGGTGATGGCACCGCCGAAGACATAGTTACGGAAACCTTGGAGGAAGTAGGTGGCCGAAATGATCAAAAAGAAATCAAGACCCTGAGTCTTAGTGGCGGTGTGGAAGAATTCCTTAATGTCTGTATGAGAGAAAGCGAGACGGTTAGAAATATGCGATACGATGCTCATACGTTGTCAAATGAATTTGAAAAGTGATCCATGATAAAAACAAAAGATGAAGAATCAAAAATGAAACGAATATTTAACGATGAAAGCAAATAAAGCAAACAACGATGACGAAAGTAAAAAAAAGCAAATGAAATAATCAAACCCGTTTGTGAGTAAGAACCAATGTGAAGAAGAAGAAACTCAGTACACACCTTTTCCGGTTTTGGCTGAGTTTGGCACCGAAGGAGCCAACGTTGAAGTTGGATTTAGCAACCATCCTGACGGTTGGTGTTGGAAGGGAAGAGGTAGGATGTAGAGAACCTGAATAAAGGGAGAGGTTTTGTTGAGCTTTTATACCTCAGCTTTCTCACGATTTTAAAAAAAGAATCATGTCCCGTTCCCTTCTTCCCTTTACAGACTCGGGTGTTTGGCGTCCACACGTTAGAAAGTAAAAAAGGTATATAAGGCATGGGCTGATTAACCGAAAAAGGACGTTGATGCCCTGTTTTAGAATGCATGCCGAACGACGCCAAATAATCCTTGGTGTTTTTGACTAAGACTTCTGACTTGTCCCCTTCATTTTCCACATTCCTCAATGTTCTCTCAAATCCTCTCAGTAATGGCTTTTGCTGTCAGCACCATCACATTCTCCACTCAAAGGCTTGTTGGTATGGATTCTTGCATGCACGCCCCTCTGAAATCCGCATCACATTCCCTGAATCAGGGTAAATTTTCCTAGATCTTCCACGCCTGCGACTTTTTATTTCTCGGCTGATCTTCTCAAAAAAAAAAATGTATGGCGTCGGCGCATTGTCTCGGTAGTTTTTCCAGCCTGTAAGTAAAAAAAGCCTTTCCGCTATTGCCTTTATTTGGCAACGGCGTATACCCTGAGATACATGTCAATTAGCCATAGAGTCTTTAAATTGGAGTGGACGCCCTTCAATTGGCGTCCTTTAAGTGCCAAGTGATCCACGCTTTTGTCGTTTGAAAACTCATCCACAAATTGGGCCAGGCTATTCACATCTAAATCAAGAAGGTAAGAAGACAAAAACTGAAAGGGACTCAGAGCTGTTTCCCCACGAAGTAAAATATATTGTAATATGAGGTGTATCTTCCACTTGCATTATACGCGAGTCAAAAAGAATGCACGAATATGTTATGAGTATAGTGTAATAAAGAAATTAGGTACAGGGAAAAGGACAATGCATCAATCGTTACATCCTCTTAAACTTAGCCAAGCAGTCCAAAGATATCTGCTCAATAGCGAAAGTCCAGAAAAAAGTAGGAAGGAACAAGGATCGCTTCTTAAACTTGTGAGGCACCCTTAGGCTCCTCAATCTTGCCGTCAGCAACCTTAGCCTCGTATTCGAGAATATCCTCGAGCCTCTTCTTGGCCTCAACATCACCCTCAGTAGCCTTGGCCCTCAAGCTCGTCCCGTTCAGCAGCAGTCATCTGACCGTAAACTTCAGCCTGCTTGGCCATCTCACCGTGAGGGTCGATGGCGGAGGCGTCGGGAAGCATGAAAACGAGGAGACACGGGAAGAAATTCATCCCAAAACGGATCCAGAGTGCAGTCTCCAAGTTGGTGAGGTCAAACACTTTAGCGCCGGTCTCGTCACGACCCTTGTCAATGTTGAGTTTTTCGAGGAGGATGGAGCCGATCTTGGTGGCGGCGTTCGTTCCACCGTTAGAGACGGATGTGGGGCGGCATAATAGGAAGCCTCAATATCGGCGGGGCACATCTGGGCAGCCATGATAAGGAAGGGCATGGAGGCTAGCTGACCAATGATTTCCTGAATGTTTTGCGATCCCGCGAGGAATACGAGGTCAGGATGTTGGCTTGCCTGTTCCAACCCTTGAAGAGAGCGACGTCGAGTATACCGAAAACACCCACGATGAATTGGACGACAAAGAAAATACGGCGGAATTTGGTTTTGGTGAAGAACGCGCCGAAAACCAGGAGACCAATGATTCCAGAAACTCCAGCAGATGCATCAATGTAAGCCTGTTGGTTGGCGCCAATATCAATGTTGCCGAGCCAGTAGTTCCAAGCAGAAGAAATGTCGGGAACAACAGCACCACGGAGGAGAATCCAGAGAGCCGGCCAAAACACCTTTTGGTTGAGAACAATTCCTTTGATGAGCTTCCAGATACCGGTGACGAGGTTCATTGGCGCAATTTTGCGGCCAGACGGTTGCTCCTGATGAATAGGAGAGGATGACGAGCATGACACAGAGGGGAACGTAGACGTAGTGCATGAGCTTGCGGCACCTGAACCATCCTCACCGTTGATTGCACCTGCGATGGGGGTACCAATAATGAGACCGACGTAAAGCATGATCCAGCACCAAGTTTGAAGAGCGGCACCATCACGGGATCCAGCGATACGAGCACGCTGACAACCATCGCGTCGGCAATGACATCACACATGGCCATAGCCATCAAAGCGAAAAAAGAAGAGGATGGTGGCGGTTTTTCGTCGGTGGCAATATTATCAATTCCAAGGCAGATGAAGGAGATGAGACCGAGGACGGCGGCGAGGATATAGTAAGGGTGGTCGTGACGGCCGAGGATGGGGAAGTTGTCGAAGAAAGACCGTAAACGAACTTGATGTTCCAGGTAATCATAATGTGGAGCGGGCGCCTTGGATCTGGGCGGAATTGAGTCCTAGAATGGTACCCAAGTACCAAACGATGGCACCGCCGAAGACATAGTTACGAAAGCCTTGGAGGAAGTAGGTGGCCGAGATAATCATAAAGAAGTCAAGACCCTGGTTTTGGTCGCCGGTGTAGAAGAAGTCTTTAATGTCTGGTTGTCGTAAGGGAGACGGAATTATAATGTCAGCACAAAAAGTGTGGATCTGCAGGAAACATCAAAGGCGCGAGAATTCAAAAGGGAGTATAGAGGAACGACATAAAAAAGCAATGAAAAAAAGCAGAAGAAACACGAAGAACGGAAAATAAACAAAGAAGAGAACAAAAATGACTGAATCAATGAAATACGAAATAACAATAAAAAAGAAGCGAAATATATCAAACCCTTCAATTGTAAACAATAAACAACAAATTGAAAATGGTCTAAAGTACATACCATTTCCAGTTTTGCTAAGTTTGGCACCGAAGGAGGCAAGTGAGAAGTTTGCTTTGGCTGGCATCCTGATGAATAGTAGTTATATATAGTTATGGATAACCTGTGGGGAAACGAGAGGAATTCTGATGGTTTTATATGCAAGGTTTTCATTATACTTTAAAGAAAAATGATACCGGAAATATAGAAAGTCTTATTTGGCGTTATAAATTTACTCGTCGTTTAGAATATAATACGTTAAATAATTATTATAGAGCCCCTTTGTTTAGGCGTCGAAATTAGCCGAAGGTGGTGACAGAAACCATTAAAATTGTCAGTCCCATTTGTGTTGTGGCGCAACTGCTAAAACCTCGTTACGACGTCACCCTTTTGAATTCTTAAGGTAAATGACATCTAATTAGTACTCAAGGTAACCCTTGTTTTTATTTGCCGCTTTAAGTGCATTACGCCGCTCATCGCCTTTGGCGTCGTCGAATGCATCGAACTTTCATTATAGCTTGGCAGAATAAGTAAGCTAATTAAAAGTAATTAGCCCACATCGGTTATGAACCGCCTCTACGTTCCCTGATGCTGATAATATCATAATTGCTGTTTGGGACTGAGTTGGCGTCGCCTTGGGCTGGAAGGATGTTAGCGAGGTTCCCGACATCCGTGTTTTTGCATCGCATCAATTGACCGTTCGTATGATGATTATAAATGAAATAACATATGGGCTTATAACGGCGCTGTACCTAATAAAAATCTATGTAGATTTTACTAGCTGTACTGGCGCATGCAGAACCTTTGATTGCGGAGTTCCTACCGGAATACGAAGCTCTTATATTGCCATTCCTTTTTATTGGTATACGCCCATAATCCGCCGTCACCGTCCCTCCGCATCTATAAATTTCATACTCTATCATATTCTATTTGCAAAGCCGATATCTCTGTGACGCAAACAATATTCAATTTATCCGATACCTTAAGCCACATAGACGCCCATCATCAATTACATTTACGTGTCGAGTTTCTGTTTGATCCCACATTTTTATCAGGTGTCTGTTCAACTTAACGAATTATTAGAATTCACTCATGTCGTCTTCTTGTTATCATCCCTTTGACGCATACTCGAATGATTCATAAAGAACAAAAAACATTGTTTAATCCGTTCACGCTTTTGTCCGATCCTGCGACCCCTCAGTAAACGCGTACCGCGAAATAACAAGTAATCAATGTAGGGGACAAGCACGAGAGGCTGATCCCAGAGCCCCGCGTCGCTGAGCGCAGCACGCGACTCGGATCTCGCCTCCCCTACCCGCACCCACGTTGCGACTACCCACCAACCGACGCGGGTGGGACCACCCAACCGACGCGGGTGGGACCACCCAACCGTGCTTCGCGGAGCCCTGGCTCACACGCAAGCATGCAGTGCGGCAAACTTTGCGCGCAAGCCTGCGATGCAGAAACCCGACCAACACTCAAGCCTGCAGTGTGGCAAACAGCACCGCGGTCCTGCAAGGCACCGGCAAACCAGCTTGAACGCGACACGCAATGGGCGTCGACGATTCAGACCCGCTGGCGTTCCGGCTTTACAGTAACATAGTGAACTTGGGGCGGGTGCGGAGGTAGCGGTAAAGCGGCTCCACCCAAATTATGAAGTCGTCCACGCCCCACCCCTCATACAATTAATGTGTCGTGTCGTAACTGCAGAAACTCGACTCCCCCCGTGACAAACCGCAACCGCGGCTGCAACTACTGTGAGATTATAAGATAACCTCACCAAGAGGCATGAATGCGTCACTTGTATAGGCGTCATGCCCTTATTCCTATTTTCTTATTCCCATTCTGAGATCTTCTCTTGACCCATCCCTCCCTACCTAGCTTTGACTACGGGGTAGGGGAGAAGAGTAAAGGAGTTGCTCCAGCAGAGCAAGTCCACAGAGCACCTAGGGACAGGATGTACTCCTGAATCTAAGTGATGTTAATGTTGTTTGGCGATGGTGTGGGTGAGTGATCGAGAGATTCTGCTTATTTAAAGGAGAAGGGAACGTGTTTAGTATCTTCATTATCGACTTACCTTGCTGCTAAACCAATATCAGCACCAGATCGTCTCCTGGCGATTGGGGATGGCTATAAGTCTCCATGCCACCCTACTATGGTACCTTTTGGAACATGGGCTCTCGTTTGCCTCTCAGAGCTTAGAACAGGGTAACCTCACTCATTGCCTGCCGTTAGCGCCTGATCATCGGGTCGGAGAGCACCAGAGGTGGAATATAGCTGACCAAGCCTTGACTAAAGGACGCTGTGAATGAGGAGGGATTCCATCACAGCCTTCTGTCTCAAACGGCCGGATTGCAGCTTCACCAGGTGGTAAGGGGGCAGAGGGGTCGACTGTCATCCAACGAAGAGTGAAGGGGAGATCACGCCGCGAGGCCACGCGCGTGGTGATAGAGGATGGGGGATCAACTCAATATCAACTACTTATTCAACAAGGTACAAATTAAATCAAGAAATCTCTCATATTAAAGTAATACACAAAATACAAATAAATAATAGACACAACATATGCACACGCACATAAACGGCACATATGCGCGCCACCTCCTTCAATAAAAACCCTATAAACGTGGGGAAAAGTATATATAAAAAACCCAAAGGGAAAAGAAGGAGGATTCAATATGGCGCGTAAATTTACACGTCAACACGGGATATAACGGAACTCAACGGACTTAGGCAAAATGTCCTCACGAGCCATAGGCCATGTAATTAATGTAATTCTTCACACTTCCTTCACTCCTTCTTGGATGGCAGCCCACTCCTCTACCCGCTGCCACCTGGTGAAGCTGCAATCCAGCTGATTGAAGCAGAAGGCTGCGATGGGAACCCAAGGGTCCTCCTCATTGTCAGTGTCCTTTAGCTTAGGCTTGGTCGGCTACATTCCACCTCTGATGATCCCAGAGCTGGTGATTGACGCTGCAGGCAGGTGATGAGTGAGGTTACCCTGTGCGAGGTCGTGAGGCAACGAGATCATCACGTTCCAAAAAAAGGTGCTATAGCAGGAAGGCAAGGAGGCTTTCAGCCCTCCCCGATTGCCAGGAGACAATCTGGTTCTCATATTGGTTTATTAGCAAGGTAAGTCGACATAGAAGATACTAAACACATTCCATTCTCCCTTTATTAAGCAGAATCTCGCGATCACTCACCCACACCATCGCCAAACAACATTAACATCACTTAGATTCAGGAGTACATCCTGTCCCTAGGTGCTCTGTGGACTTGCTCTGCTGGAGCAACTCCTTTACTCTTCTCCCCTACCCCCTAGTCGAAGCTAGGTAAGGAGGGATGGGTCAAGAGAAGATCACAGTGGGGGCCCAACCGAGATCACGGCGAGCCACGCGCGTGAGATAGAGGATGGGGATTCAACAGGTACAAATTAAATCAAGAAATCTCTCATATTAAATTAATACACAAAACACAAATAAAGCTATTTGATTTCCCTTTATGCATTGTTTTAGTATTTGTAGAAAGTTTAATAGATTTACGTACACCTCTGTAGTCCTGTATTAAGCCCTGTGCATAGTCAGGCAAGACCCTGGTGGGCTGTGTTATCATCTTTCCCTTTTTACTCAATATTGTGTGTTGAGTTATATTAGCACGCCGCCGAGGGAGACTGCGATCCGAACCAAGACAACGGGAATAAGAAAATAAGAATAAGGGCACGACGTCTATATAAGTGACATATTCATGCCTCTTGGTGACGTTATCTTATAATCTCACAGAGGAGGGAGACCATCCGCGCTCCTAGGAGTTTACCAAGCCTCAAAATCGCCGCAGTAAGAAGGTTTTACATGTTCTATCTCAATCTCATCTACCTAAGGCCCTGCTCATGCCGCTCTCACTGGTAAATCTCATAACTATAAAATTGAATATTCAAACAGAAAGAGGTAGCACTGGCCCAAGGACCGCCCGGCCTGGGGTGTGCAATGGGCTAGTCCAGGTCTTCAGACGGTGAACAGAAATCTATTAAACTTTTTTTCTTTTTAAAACACCAAAATCACAAATATAACAACTACTATCAACAGAAGGGAACAATAAACAATACACATCTTGACCATGCGCTTTGACGCAGTGACAGGCGGTTCAATATATAAAACCTTCCTTCTCTAATTCATATGTGGAAACTATTAAAACCGTGTGAGCAAAACAACAGAATGGGGATGGGGATAAAGGAAACATACAACAACTATGTTAACTATTACGTGTTCATGCCTCTCAGTGAGTTTATATAGTAACCTCGCACTACCCTTCCCCTTCGCTCTTTTGTTTTTCTTTCATATTCTTTTCCTAACTTGTTTTTCTTTCTTCTTCAGGACTTGTCTTCTTATATTACCCACTCGTTGGTACTTGCGCTTAATTTTTTTATATATTTTTTCTGAGCTGTGTTTACGCGGTTGCCCCTGCATATCTGCAGTCGACCCAGGAGGGTGGAAGTGATTCACGCAAAACCCGTTTTCATCCCAAGAAAACATCTGTCTAACATAACGACTTATTAGATATTCAGTCATGTCGTCTTCTTGTTACCCCCACTTTACACGACCTCTTCTTGTTACCCCCACTATACGTTTTTCATCCAAAGTTGCCCTTTGTAGCGTACTCGAGTCATTTTAATAAAAAACATTATTTGAGAAGTTGAGAGTGACGATGACAGGGGTCCGGATTCTAAAATATGACATTTTGCCTCGTCAAGAGATGAAACGCAAAGCCATTATCAAATCAATACCCCGAGGAGACTGACGAGTGAAGGCTTCGCTTAACATCGACATGCTTCCCCACAATAGACCCGCGGGGGTGTGGGGAAGGAAAGGCTCATTTGAGATGACGAAATACTCTTGTCTTGAGGAATCAAAAAACAAATTAAAGTTCCAGGCCTTTTCAGAACGGAATTGTTTGTAGGTTATCAGTCAAGCATGTATCGACGAGGCAGGGGGATCTTTGTCAATATTATCCTTTTATAGGCTTGTCACGCTGCTCTGCCTTTAAAGTGACATTTGAAATGTCAGAGTTTATTCCACATTTGGAGAAAAGGGCTGGACTCAAGTGTCACATCCCTTTTGAAGGTTAATGAGTTACACAAGATAACAACCTTTTCATGCAATTTATACAGTCTTCAAGATCCTTGTACACTACGCCAAATGCTGTACCGTTTTCCATCATGCGCATGATGCATCCGTGCAATAATAACATTCGGGTATAAATAAATAGGTAGAGTTAGGAATTCCTGCTGCCTCACCATCAAGCAGAGCACGTTGTCATCCTATACGTTATACTTCCATTGACCTCATCCAGCCAACATGTCTTTGTCTACCAACCGTCAAATGGCTCGCCTTTTCTTCATCCTTGCGACACTGGCTGCTGTTGTCTCTGCTCTTCCCAATCCCTTTGAACCGCGTCGGGCCTGCGGTTCTCCCGGCTTTGATCATGTCCACGGCCCGGCGATCGAGGCTGAGATCTCCACTTTTTTAGAGAGTTCTGCTTTTACCGAAGGCATCGCTACCCAGAACGTTAGGACCATCAATGTTTACTACCATGTTATCTCTAAAGCCGACGGGACGGGATCTGTGTCCGACGATGCGCTTTACCAACAAGTCGACGTTTTGAACAATGATTATGGTTCAAGCTTCAACTTTGTCGTAGCTGATGTAAGCATCACTTATCATTCATGCCTACATTTTTTGAGCTGGACGACTGACTCTCGCATCCCTCTTACCAGATTGACCGCACCACCAGTGACGAATGGTTCGACAAGGCGAGTCCTTCCACAACCTTCCAAACATCCATGAAGAGCTCCCTTCGCCGTGGAGGCGCTGCCGATCTCAACGTATACACTGTCGGTTTCACCTCCAGCAACCTCCTCGGATACGCCACCTTCCCCTCCTCATACCCTAAAAATCCCACTGATGACGGCATCGTCCTCCTCTACTCCTCCCTCCCCGGCGGCTCAACAAAAAACTACAACCTCGGAAGA
>JAHLKC010000253.1:0-2500 GCA_025449115.1 Chytridium lagenaria
CATTTATATTTCATTTCAACTAATAAAAAATGGTTCAATTAATATTATTCAATTTTGACGATTCCATATTAATGTTGGAAAACTGCTATAGAATGAAGATCCCAAGACCCCGTGTCAAAACCCCGTGTTAAAACGTAAATCCCTGTCATGTCAAACCTGTCAGAAATGTAAATCCCTGTCATGTCAAGTCAAGATTTACACTTGACAGCATGGGATTTTCATAGATTTACAATATTTGACACAGAGTGACTTCACCTTTTGTCAGGATTCTCCAACCCAGATGGCCCGCCAATAACCCAACAGTCGAATAAAGTTTACCCCAGCATACTAATATCAATCTTTATTAATAAGGTAGTAATAAAATATTAATAAAATATTAATGAAAATTACTCAATTAAAGCTGTATAAATATATTCGAGTGATCCAAGAACCCCCCGAAACTCCCGAAACTCCCGACTCGGGAGAAAGGGAGGAACCGCATTCAATGGGAGAATACAAATGAAGCAAAAATAGCAAAAAAAAGCAAAAAACTACAGCACTCCGTATTCCCGCGTGGTCTCCCACCGCAGTACTGACGGAGCCATCACCAGCTTAACTTCGGAGATCGGACGGGATCCGGTGCTTTCTGGTGTGTAT
The DNA here is from genome assembly GCA_025449115.1 of Chytridium lagenaria. Classification (NCBI taxonomy): domain Eukaryota; kingdom Fungi; phylum Chytridiomycota; class Chytridiomycetes; order Chytridiales; family Chytridiaceae; genus Chytridium; species Chytridium lagenaria. The sequence goes on from JAHLKC010000253.1 coordinate 637, forward strand.
GGCCGTAGTTAATGTTTAGAGATAGTGGTGGATAGATATAGGGAACAGGAAATGGGATGTATGCGGGGGGTTTTCTTAACATTGTATGATGGAGATGTTCGTGGCAAGAGTGGTGCGGGGGGTGCGGGGGGTTGGAGAGTTAATTCAAGTGAGGTTGTAAATAGAGGAGGGTAGGTTGTGAATGTGCTGGGGCTGGTAAAGTAGAGTATTTTTATTAGGGTTAGGGTGGTTTTTTGAGAGTTATTGTGGGTTTTCGAGATTTTTTGCGGCTCAACTGTTCTTTAGTTAGGGTTACATTTGGGATGATTTAGACATTTCTTGATGATGGCCAGGCTCTTTTTTAACGATTTTGAGGTTAGTCACATTCATTTCTGTCTCCCTGGAGGTAGACGGCACCTTTTGGTAGTTGCGTCAACGGTTTTACTTATACATGCTATATCTTGCAGCTCTAATAAGACATTGTGCTTTTCATAGCATGTGCCAGTTGTGTTTGCGCATCTTTTTGTCTTTTACATGACTTGGCTACAGACTCATTCTGGCAGCGCAGCACTGCAAACGTATATACGTCATAGACGGCGATGCCAGCGGCATGCTTATTTGGGCTCTGCTCATGCACCTACTTATATTTTCGTGCTTTGCACATTATGGTAGAGTTTGGTGCAATTTGGATCACAGGCGGCGGCTGGAGCACCCATGCCAAACCTGGCAGACGATGCAGCCGTTTGCCAAAAGGCCTTTCTGATGCATGGGACCTATTCCATTTGATAGCCCACGCTGAAATACGCAGGAAACAAGTGTGCTACCCTCAGTGGGCTTACTACCGTGCCGGCACGGTGAGAAAACGTATTGCGCCAACGTTTCACTTTGACCAACTTTTTAATGTAGAGTTTTCTGATCCTTATATTCTCCACACTGACTCACAGAAGCATTTGACACACTTTGGTATAATATAGTTTGCTTTCAAAGCATACAGAACGTTGTTGTTATAATCGACGTCGGAATACTCACTTATGTCATTGACTGACCTCCGCGAGGACCATTCTTAGACATCTTTAATCAGGGTTCAACAACAATCACCTTCTTTACACGAGGCATGTTATCACATTTAACACCAGTTAGCAACATGGTAGCTCAACAGTGGTGTGTTATTGCATTCCCCCATACATGGACATTTTCGGTTTTACTTAATAGAGGTACCTTTCAAATACATTTATTTTGCCTGAAAGTTTGGTCATATACTCACACGTGCAATACACGCGTAATGGTATAGTATTGACGCGTTCTGATCGAAAATACTGAAATCCGCACCAGAGAAGTGACAGGTTTGGGAGGGGGGGGGATAGGAGTCATGGACCTCGAGGTGACAAAATTGAATTTCTGGAATTCGGATTTCTCAATTTTACTTAAGAAGGGGGGTCATCACCGATCCCCACAGCCTTGATATTTGGTAGGCCGTTGTCTATTGTCAAAAAACGGATATGGGCAAAATATGGTGGGAAATGGTTACATTTAAAGTACCCCTTTATAATTAACGTTTAAATGTTGAGTGTCAGTAAAAACGAGAAGACAATTAGAAAGGGGTAGGTGAACACGGCGCTACGATATTGAAACTCACCGAACGCATAGAAAACACGCCCACAGAGCGTTTGGTAATATTGGAAGCGTGTAACGCATCTGGAAAAGGGGGCTGTCATAATAGAGACGTGTGACGAGTTTATACCAAAAACCCATTCTCGCTATGTATGGTGCTATTTATAATTCAATAAACACGCTTAAAACGCCGCCCATAGCTTCAACACATCATATTATACATATTTAATGTAATTATAAACAGGAAAACACGGGGTAAAGGTGCAGCAGGTAT
>JAHLKC010000253.1:22500-28388 GCA_025449115.1 Chytridium lagenaria
TAGGGTGGTTTTTTGAGAGTTATTGTGGGTTTTCGAGATTTTTTGCGGCTCAACTGTTCTTTAGTTAGGGTTACATTTGGGATGATTTAGACATTTCTTGATGATGGCCAGGCTCTTTTTTAACGATTTTGAGGTTAGTCACATTCATTTCTGTCTCCCTGGAGGTAGACGGCACCTTTTGGTAGTTGCGTCAACGGTTTTACTTATACATGCTATATCTTGCAGCTCTAATAAGACATTGTGCTTTTCATAGCATGTGCCAGTTGTGTTTGCGCATCTTTTTGTCTTTTACATGACTTGGCTACAGACTCATTCTGGCAGCGCAGCACTGCAAACGTATATACGTCATAGACGGCGATGCCAGCGGCATGCTTATTTGGGCTCTGCTCATGCACCTACTTATATTTTCGTGTTTGCACATTATGGTAGAGTTTGGTGCAATTTGGATCACAGGCGGCGGCTGGAGCACCCATGCCAAACCTGGCAGACGATGCAGCCGTTTGCCAAAAGGCCTTTCTGATGCATGGGACCTATTCCATTTGATAGCCCACGCTGAAATACGCAGGAAACAAGTGTGCTACCCTCAGTGGGCTTACTACCGTGCCGGCACGGTGAGAAACGTATTGCGCCAACGTTTCACTTTGACCAACTTTTTAATGTAGAGTTTTCTGATCCTTATATTCTCCACACTGACTCACAGAAGCATTTGACACACTTTGGTATAATATAGTTTGCTTTCAAAGCATACAGAACGTTGTTGTTATAATCGACGTCGGAATACTCACTTATGTCATTGACTGACCTCCGCGAGGACCATTCTTAGACATCTTTAATCAGGGTTCAACAACAATCACCTTCTTTACACGAGGCATGTTATCACATTTAACACCAGTTAGCAACATGGTAGCTCAACAGTGGTGTGTTATTGCATTCCCCCATACATGGACATTTTCGGTTTTACTTAATAGAGGTACCTTTCAAATACATTTATTTTGCCTGAAAGTTTGGTCATATACTCACACGTGCAATACACGCGTAATGGTATAGTATTGACGCGTTCTGATCGAAAATACTGAAATCCGCACCAGAGAAGTGACAGGTTTGGGAGGGGGGGGATAGGAGTCATGGACCTCGAGGTGACAAAATTGAATTTCTGGAATTCGGATTTCTCAATTTTACTTAAGAAGGGGGGTCATCACCGATCCCCACAGCCTTGATATTTGGTAGGCCGTTGTCTATTGTCAAAAAACGGATATGGGCAAAATATGGTGGGAAATGGTTACATTTAAAGTACCCCTTTATAATTAACGTTTAAATGTTGAGTGTCAGTAAAAACGAGAAGACAATTAGAAAGGGGTAGGTGAACACGGCGCTACGATATTGAAACTCACCGAACGCATAGAAAACACGCCCACAGAGCGTTTGGTAATATTGGAAGCGTGTAACGCATCTGGAAAAGGGGGCTGTCATAATAGAGACGTGTGACGAGTTTATACCAAAAACCCATTCTCGCTATGTATGGTGCTATTTATAATTCAATAAACACGCTTAAAACGCCGCCCATAGCTTCAACACATCATATTATACATATTTAATGTAATTATAAACAGGAAAACACGGGGTAAAGGTGCAGCAGGTATAGCTCTATAAATTCGAGCTAAACTATTGTACTATATACGCTACCCTTGAAAACTCGTTGTCAAGCTTCATAACGTGTACAAACGTGTAAAACATACCAATACAGTATCCAGCAAAAGAACACGTTGAAAGAAGCGATGAGGAACGAGCTGTCAAAGTACTTTCTGCGAGTTGGCTTGCTGTCGAGATTTTTCGCTACTTTGATAGCCCATTTGACATGCAACCAAAACCACTTTGTATTTTTACCATATACGTAAAACAGTAAAACACACCGCTAGGTGCAATATTAAAGCGTTAAACACGTTTTCGAGCCTGCTTGTATAAGTAGGACCCGCCTAAAGCCCACCCAAAAATCAGCAAATTTTGGTGAAGTCCAAACTTTTGAAAAATAAATCAAAAATTAATTCCCAAAAAAATGGCATTTCAAAAATTGGCAGAGTGTAACCACATTTGAAAATGTATCCTTGAGACCGACTTGTTGCATACTATAAGGGGAGAGCTCGCAAAAATAAATGTCCAAAATTCAAATCTTGTACCCTACACGCCGACTAGTGGCATACTACATGAGGGGGCGAATAAAAATGAGCAATGGTGCAGAAAGCTATTAGAGAAGAACGATCCGCTGTATAGTTGGTCTAGTAAACCTAGTAGTGGACCAAACCGCCGCAAGTTTGAGTTCAAATGTCCTAGTGAACAGGGAACCTGCAGAGGCTAGTGGTTTGGTGAGAGCAATCTCACTAGGCTGCTGCCCGCGCTCAGTACAGTTTGCGAACTCTGAGAGTCCGGGTAACTAGAGTTCCTTCTAGTTGCTTGGACTATCTGTGCTAATTACGGCATAGCGGTTCAAGCATGGTTGCGAGCTCGGATGTTAAAGTCCTGGTTCGGCACTGTGCCGCTACTAGGCAAGGTTGATTTGTGTGCTCTATTACCCTTGTGGGAAAGAATACGCTGTTAACATTGTCGTGGTTACTAAGCCTTATGGGAACGGGATTTATTCTCAGTACCTTTGGCTGAAGCCCACTCTGAAGTGACAGCTACTGAAAGCTAGTGATTTATTTCTCTATGCTTCCGGTTGCTTGTTACTAGGAAAAATTGACTGAAAGGCTGGCAACGAATCGATTGCAAGCTGGTTGTTTTTGGGAAGCGGTCATTGTTACTAACGGGTGCCTTGTCTTTTCGAATTTATTTTTGACTAGACTTGTGCATCCACATAGTACTCTGGTTGCATGTACCACTCAATCGGCCTAGTGATCTTTGCTACCCGAAAGGGATAAATGCAAAACCATGATTAACAGTTTTCGCTGGAAAATCATTTGTGACTTGACGTCGTTTATTAAAACACGCCTTTGAACAATGGTTCACCTGAAGCGGATCGACTGGAACCATTTATTTGGAGCCGGTTGAATTCTGCAAGAAGATAGTTACCTGGTTGATCCTGCCAGTAGTCATATGCTTGTCTCAAAGATTAAGCCATGCATGTCTAAGTATAAACAATTTTGTACTGTGAAACTGCGAATGGCTCATTAAATCAGTTATAGTTTATTTGATAGTACCTTACTACTTGGATAACCGTGGTAATTCTAGAGCTAATACATGCATTAAAATCCCGACTTCTGGAAGGGATGTATTTATTAGATAAAAAACCAACCCGGCAACGGTTCTTTGGTGATTCATAGTAACTTCTCGAATCGCATTGCTTTACGCAGGCGATGGTTCATTCAAATTTCTGCCCTATCAACTATCGATGGTAGGATAGAGGCCTACCATGGTTATAACGGGTAACGGGGAATAAGGGTTCGATTCCGGAGAGGGAGCCTTAAAAACGGCTACCACATCTAAGGAAGGCAGCAGGCGCGCAAATTACCCAATCCCGACACGGGGAGGTAGTGACAATAAATAACAATCCAGGGCTTTTGGTCTTGGAATTGGAATGAGAACAATTTAAATCCCTTAACGATTAACAATTGGAGGGCAAGTCTGGTGCCAGCAGCCGCGGTAATTCCAGCTCCAATAGCGTATATTAAAGTTGTTGCAGTTAAAAAGCTCGTAGTTGAATTTTGGGCTGGGTTGGACGGTCTCGCCGCAAGGTGAGCACTGTTCGGCCTGGCCTCTCCTTCTGGAAAACTACCGTGCTCTTAATTGGGTGCGATAGGGATCCAGGACTTTTACTTTGAAAAAATTAGAGTGTTCAAAGCAGGCTTACGCCTGAATACATTAGCATGGAATAATAGAATAGGACTTTGGTTCTATTTTGTTGGTTTCTAGGACCAAAGTAATGATTAATAGGGATAGTTGGGGGCATTAGTATTTAGTTGTCAGAGGTGAAATTCTTGGATTTACGAAAGACTAACTTCTGCGAAAGCATTTGCCAAGGATGTTTTCATTAATCAAGAACGAAAGTTAGGGGATCGAAGACGATCAGATACCGTCGTAGTCTTAACCATAAACTATGCCGACTAGGGATCGGACGGTGTTATCATGACCCGTTCGGCACCTTATGAGAAATCAAAGTTTTTGGGTTCCGGGGGGAGTATGGTCGCAAGGCTGAAACTTAAAGGAATTGACGGAAGGGCACCACCAGGCGTGGAGCCTGCGGCTTAATTTGACTCAACACGGGGAAACTCACCAGGTCCAGACATAGTAAGGATTGACAGATTGAGAGCTCTTTCTTGATTCTATGGGTGGTGGTGCATGGCCGTTCTTAGTTGGTGGAGTGATTTGTCTGGTTAATTCCGTTAACGAACGAGACCTTAACCTGCTAAATAGTAACGTTCACTTTGGTGAACGGTGACTTCTTAGAGGGACTATGAACGTTTAGTTCATGGAAGTTTGAGGCAATAACAGGTCTGTGATGCCCTTAGATGTTCTGGGCCGCACGCGCGCTACACTGACGATGGCAGCAAGTATTTTCCTTGTCCGGAAGGACTGGGTAATCTTCTGAAACATTGTCGTGCTGGGGATAGTCCCTTGCAATTATTGGACTTGAACGAGGAATGCCTAGTAAGCGCAAGTCATCAGCTTGCGTTGATTACGTCCCTGCCCTTTGTACACACCGCCCGTCGCTACTACCGATTGAATGGCTTAGTGAGACCTCCGGATCGGCATTCGTTGAACGGCAACGTTCGACGGAAGCTGAGAAGTTGGTCAAACTTGGTCATTTAGAGGAAGTAAAAGTCGTAACAAGGTAACCGTAGGTGAACCTGCGGTTGGATCATTACAAAATGAACCTTCGTGTGGAATTTCAGTCAACTGGATGTATTCTAGTGATTTTCTTTCCCACGGACCAACACCTCTGTGAATTAAAGAACGTATTTTGGCAGTTTTGCTCAAACTCTTTTCTAGTGCTTTTACGAGTGCTTTAGAAGTGGTGAGAGTGGCTGCCAGTGAATAACCTACACCAAAGTTTTATTTATTTAGTCTTATACAAAGAGAAACAATGAGAAACAACTTTAGACAACGGATCTCTTGGCTCTCGCAACGATGAAGAACGCAGCGAAATGCGATACGTAGTGTGAATTGCAGAATCCAGTGAATCATCGAATCTTTGAACGCATATTGCGCCCCTTGGTATCCCGAGGAGCATGCCTGTTTGAGAACCTTAACGTCCTTCACACCCCAACATGTTGTTTAACGACGACGCGTTCGGTCTGGTAGTGGATTTGAGTCATTCTTGTCGCCTTTGCGGGTGACTTATAAGAGTGACTTTAAATGTAGTTAGGTTGGAGGAAAAACATCTTCTTACTATAAAACGTGCCAATGTGGTTGCAAGACCCTTTTTTATCGTTGCTAGTGATGAAGGTGCAAGTGAGAATTTCGGTTCTCACTACCAACAGCCGCCAAAACTATGCCAGGTCATTACAATTTATTGTAGTGAAATCCCTGAACACTTGGTCTCAAATCAAGCAAGAAGACCCGCTGAACTTAAGCATATCAGTAAGCGGAGGAAAAGAAACTAACAAGGATTCCCTAGTAACGGCGAGTGAAGCGGGATGAGCTCAACTTTGAAATCTCGCGGGTTCCCCGTGCGAATTGTAGTCTAAAGAAGCGCTTTCGGGGGCAGCCTGGGTAAAAGTCCGTTGGAACACGGCATCAGAGAGGGTGAGAATCCCGTACCTGACCCGGTGTTTGCTCCTATGTGATGCGTCTTCCTAGAGTCGGATAGCTTGGGAATGCTGTCCAAAGCGGGTGGTAAATACCATCTAAGGCTAAATATTGGCGAGAGACCGATAGCGAACAAGTACCGTGAGGGA
>JAHLKC010000254.1:0-28279 GCA_025449115.1 Chytridium lagenaria
CAGGACACTTCCTTCCTCTCCTTTGAGGGTATAGGATCCATAAATCTCCTTGTTAAGGATGAGCAATAGAAATGCCATCAGAGCCGCGGTCGATACCTCGGCATCGACCCACAGGCAGGCTGCAACGACTTGCTCTCTTTCTCTCCGTTTATCGAATTTAGAAAGCTAAATAAGGCTTTCTTTGTCATTCGCCCATGCCGTCAAATCTGAACCCGAAAAGATCACTTTCTTGGACGCATGATGGAACACTGCAATCAAAAAGCCGCCGCCCAAGAGTCCAAGACAATGAACATAAAAAGTAGCATCGTTGCTCACGTTTTCACATCTTGTTCATTAAGGTCTTGGGTATCTACTTCGTTAGAATCTCTAACTGCACCATCGTTCACGTTTCAGCTCATTTCCCACCGCCGCTAATCCTCACACGGATGAATTATTCGCTATCCACCACGCTGAAGGAACCATGACTTTGTTCACACGAATAGCCACATTCACCACTAATACCATGCATTTCACTGCAGTACAGCCGTCACCTGTACCCCTTTCCGGTCGAAACCACATGTCTTTGCCTCATTTACCACCTATATCAAAACCGGCCTCGGTTAACGGCGCTTTTGAGGAGACCATTAAAGTCGTTACGCCGAACGATCAATGACGCGCACAGCTATGCGGTGTTGGCCACTAATGGATTACCTAATTTAGCAACTTTTTTGGCAATTAAAAGGCGGTAGTATGTGAATTGGAGAGGTGTGGAGGGTTGTTGAGAACGAAAGTACAGCTATTTAGCATGAGCTTGCGATGGAGAGGAAGGAAGGAAGCTGAGATTACTGTTCGCCTGGCCCGTCATTATATTATACATTCAGATTTCCGTTGATTTTTTCATTTGCGCGGTTTGTTTTTTGTTTGTTTTTTTATAAATATGTACTGAATTTCATTTTCATTTTCTTGTTTGGTCTGCTTTGTCACTCAAGTTATGAGTAAAAGTTCATTGAATACAATTAAGTCTTGAATTGACGCATTTGGCCTTGCAAACAATCACACGTATTTACTATGCTGGATAAGTTGGCAAAAAGATATATACGCACCATTCGAAAGAAAACCGAGTAGTTAACGACCTGTTATTCTTCGCGATAACCCTTCTTCTGTAGTATGTACACTTTTGGTTTTGTAATCACCTCAAACGGCACTTTAATCCCATAATATCCCAAAGTTGGGTCAAACGTCAACTTTCCAAAGACACGTTCTTGTAAGCCTCTATCGCCCAGACTTGAGGCCCCTTTCCACCGTATATACTAGAAAATGGAATCCCCGTGCTGCACCAGGTATTTCCCAATATGAAGAGTTGCCCTTCAGATGAAATGCCGGATCACTCGTTAACAGGTGTGTGTAGCCTTTCTTGATATACTGTTGCGGAGTTTTGAGATTCTCATCTTTGTCGTACTCCCATCCACGATCCTCCCCAAGGTAGCAAAACTGTGTGATGCCCGTGGATGCGGCCAACGCATCAATATGTACTCTGGGTTGAATTTTCTGATGTGGATGAGGCCATGCTACGTTGTGGAGATGATAGAGAGCCATGCCTCCAGGGTAATTTACGCTTAGGCCATGATGAACTGGGAGCCGATGCAGACATAAAAAGTCCACCCAAGCAAATCAAGAACCCGAGACGATGAATGATGAGACCGTTTTTCCGTGATGCAAGACGATAAAGACGCGTCATAGTCGTGGCTGCTGCAATGTTGAGCAGCGGGACAACGTAAATGACGAACCGCCATTCCTTGTGAGGGATGAAGGACATGGTCACTACAAAGATGAAGGCGGGTAGCATAATCCTTCGGATTCTCTTGTCCACCACAACGGCGTAGAAAGAAAGCGGGAACGAAACTGGGGCTATCCTCGGGATGAGGCTTGTAAAGAAAGCGTGAGATGGGGATACTCCGTACTCCACGGACCTGTTTGCCAAGATGTTAAACCGAAATACTTCAAATTCTGGCCAAAACCAGGGCTGTTTCCAAAAGTACGAGTCAATGGCGACGGTCAACCCTATAGAAAAGGCGGCAGCAATCAATCCTATGAAGAAAGTCTTAAGGAAGGAACGTCTGCGATGAAATATGTCGGACACCAGGATGGGACCGATGAGTGCCGTGATTTCCAGATGGAATACTAACGTTGCCATGGCCCCAAAAAACAACAGACCAAGAGTATCCACATCACTAGCTTTGCGGGTCACGACGTCAGGTTGCTGTTGTTCTTTAGTTCTTATGCCGTCAGTGAAGCTCGTAGGTGGTCCCCCCAGTACACGTCTCAATTTCTCCTGATCCAACCTCTCCTTCTCCGTCACCGGCTTAAAGCCATTGATCCAGCAAGCCGCAGCCCAGTTCATTAATACCAACGCAAAGGTATTCGGAACTAATACCAACGCAAAGGCGTCCTGACCCCCAAAACATCATATGAAATTGCGCCATATTCAACAACGCAAACCATGCAGCCGGTATCGCCCCAAACACCCTCCCCACAACCTGTCTCAAACTTCTCAACGAATGCACCAAAAAACGCCGACAACACGATCCTGATTGTGTATTGGTACCAGATGGGATTCACGACAGAATTGTGAGCACGGATGACGGTGATGGCCATTTGAGATGCAACGTAAAGCCACAGAGGTCCTACGAATGAACGAGGAGCGACACCTGGAAATTCAAAGTGGTCATATGGGTCGAGGACGAGGGGACTGTGTTTGATGAGATCGTGTGTTGCTTGCATGTTGAAGGATTCTTCAACTTTGGTGTACGGGCAACTAAAGAGATGATACATCATGACGGCGAATGCAGCTGAATCCATCAGCTCTCCAGGATCGACCCATTTTTGAAGCTCTTTTGGAAGGTGAGCAAGGATGTACCTTGCAACCCCCAGCAATGTCCCACTGGGACGTGAAAGGAGGCTAGTGAGGTAGATAGATTTTGGGGAGGAAAGATGCTGGAGTGCACTCGACTTTAGATACTTTGGTAAATATCAAGGCGCGCGGTTGTTGGCAGGAGGGTTGGTTGGTTGGAACTTCAGAAGGCTAGGATCAGGATCAGGGCGGGGCTGATGATGTCTTTTGACACTAGTGCTTTATTACTAAAGAATACCTGTAAAGGTATATACCGCAGTTTATCATCTTGGTATATACTATATAATCACATAGTAAATACTCTGCTAAAGACATTAACATAATGTTAAATATTAGGTAGATCATCCATGGGATAAGTTGAAACATAGCAAGCAGGTAGATACCTCTTTCTTGCCCATCATCCATAGACAATGACGATGGCTGAGATTGCGATCATCCTATTAATTCAATTAATTATTATTTTTATTTATTATTTTGTTTTTTGACCCTTGTGTGTTTGAATGATGAGATAAAAAAAATATAAAATATAAAAGACGGATAGGTTACACATGGCTACCACTGGAATCTTAAAATTTCATCTTTTTTTATTTTTATTATTATTAAATAGTATTATTTTACTTTGGAGGAGGCAGAGTATATGTCTTTGTATTACACATATCCCCCATCTCACGTTTTATAGTAATTAGGAGTAGAAACACATGCAGTTACACATATCTATGGGTAGAAAGGGCTGTTTTGTTCTTGTCTCTTTTTTTTTTGTTTTTTTTTGCACACTGCACACACCCTTTTGCATAATTTATTATTTATTTAATTCATTAATTAATTTCTTTTCTTGGTTTCGTTATTATTTATTGTTACTTTGCTCAATATGGGCATGCAATAATAATATTATATAATCATCATTAATTGAATATATAAAATACAAAAACTTTAATTAAAAACACAGACAAAATATAGAGAGTAATACAAGACAAATTTATTTTATCTAAATTAGAAAAAGTATAAATAGGACCCATCCTCCTTCATTCCCCCTTTTCTTTTCTTCTTTTCTTCACCAAAAACCTTTTCCACCCCCCTTTATATAGAATATTATAGATATACAAAATGGTCAAGCTTACTGCCATCTTTGCCTTCATCGCCGCTGCCGCCGTCTCCGTCAATGCTCTTCCCCAGTACGTTATCATCATCATCAGTTGTTGTTTGTTTTTTGTTTTCTGTTTCCTTTCACGCTGGTTCGATTCGCTTGGAAATTGGGATCTTCCTCTTCGTCTTTTGGGAATGGAATGGAATGGATTGCAATGCATGGATCATCACATCAGCTCGACTCAATGATGCCGACGGCAATGGATAGATAGAGATGCATGCGACGAAGCTGAGCGTTCCTCAACCACCATTGGCATCAGCAGAAGAGAATTCCTTTCCACCGTCAACCCATCCGTCCCCTGTTTCAGAATGTGGAAAATTTTGTTGCACACCTTTTTCCCCTTATTTGAAATTGGGGAAATGTGCCAAAATTGTCACACAGTTCAGGAAAGACGGGTGTCTTTCACCGTTCAACGCCGTCGAAGACCTCAACATCCGCTACAAATGAATCCCATCTCCAGCAATCAAACCAGCGCCTTCTTTTTTTTTAACCTTTTGCTCCTCAAACTCTTGAAACCGCCAAACTTATTGCTGTATTCTTTTGTTTCCTAAAGGTACTACGGTGTCCCCCCCCTGGAGGCCTCAGCACCTCTGCGGCTGTCAAGCCCGTTGTGAGCAGCACCCCCGCCTACGGTGGCGCCAGTCCCCTCCCCACCTCCACCAAGGCCCCCGTCACTAACCCCGCCGGTAAGGACTACGCTGCGTCCACCCCCGCCTCCAAGGCTGCCCCGTCACTGCCCCTTGCACCAAGAAGGTCGCTACTCCCCTTCCCTCCACCTCAAAGGCTGCCCCCGTGACCACCCCGCTGGCAAGGACTACGGTGTTCCCTCCTCCAAGGCTGGTCCCACCACCACCCCTGCGACCAAGGCTGCCCCCGTCACCACTCCCGCTGGAAAGAGCTACGGCGCTACTCCCCTTCCTTCCACCTCCAAGGCCGCCCCCGTGACCACCCCTGCTGCCCCCTGCACCAAGAAGGTCCCCACCCCCTCCCTTCCACCTCCAAGGCCGCCCCCGTGACCACTCCCGCTGGAGGAAAGAGCTACGGTGCTACTCCCCTTCCTTCCACCTCCAAGGCTGCCCCCGTCACCACCCCTGCCGGTAAGGACTACGGTGTCCCCACCCCTGCCACCAAGGCCGCCCCCGTGACCACTCCCGCTGGAGGAAAGAGCTACGGCGCTACTCCCCTTCCTTCCACCTCCAAGGCCGCCCCCGTGACCACCCCTGCCGCCCCCTGCACCAAGAAGGTCCCCACCCCCTCCCTTCCACCTCCAAGGCCGCCCCCGTGACCACTCCCGCTGGAGGAAAGAGCTACGGTGCTACTCCCCTTCCTTCCACCTCCAAGGCTGCCCCCGTCACCACCCCTGCCGGTAAGGACTACGGTGTCCCCACCCCTGCCACGAAGGCCGCCCCCGTTACCTCCCCCGCTGGCAAGGACTACAAGGCTACCCCAACCCCACCCCCAGCACCTCCAAGGCCGCCCCCGTCACCACCCCTGCCGGTAAGGACTACGGTGTCCCCACTCCTGCCACCAAGGCCGCCCCCGTTACCTCCCCCGCTGGCAAGGACTACAAGGCTACCCCAACCCCCACCCCCAGCACCTCCAAGGCCGCCCCCGTCACCACCCCTGCCGGTAAGGACTACGGTGTCCCCACTCCTGCTGTCCCCGCTACCTCCAAGGCTGCCCCTGTCACCACCCCCGCTGGAAAGGACTACGGAGCTACTCCCCTCCCCACCACCTCTAAGGCCGCCCCTGTGACCACCCCTGCCACCAAGAAGAAGTGCGTGCCCAAGACTAAGGCTGCCGTCGTCTCCACCCCCGCTTACGGCTCTACTTCTGCCGGCCCCAAGGCTACCGTCGCGCCCGTGTCCCCCAAGGAGTACGGTGTCCCCCCCCCCGTTCCCGCCTCCTCCAAGGCCCCCGTTGTCAGCCCCTCTCCCGTCCCCCCTAAGCCCTACGGTGGTGAGGACTCTGTCGCCACCAAGCCCGTTGTTGTTGTCCCCAGCACCTCTGCCGAGAAGCCCTATGGTGGTGAGGTCCCTGCCACCAGCAGCGCTGCCCCCGTCGTCGTTGACGATGGTTACTACGCTGGCAAGCCTACCGCCACGGCTGATGTCGTGACCTCTACCAGTGCCGCCGCCGTTGTCAGCACCACCTCTGCTGTTGAAGAGGCTTACGAGGAGAAGCCCGTCGAGACCGTTGCACCCATCACCACCACCACCACCACCGCTGAAGCCGTTGTTACCGTCGAAGAGCCCGAGACCACTGAGACCACTGAGACCGCCACCGCCACCACCGCTGTCGTTGTGGCGACCACCACCTACGTTGACATTGCCTACTAAATAACCTGATCCTTGATCACTTTATTTTTGTAGTTAATTGAGTTCTCTTATATTCCCCTCTCCTCTTGTAATCTTATTCCGGTGGATCCCCTTATAGACGTTGCTTCGTGGTGTGTAACTTTTGGTTGTGTTTCTGGTGCTGCTGTGTAGAGATTTTGGGGCTTTTTCGATCTTTTTTATTCTTTAACTGTTTTGGTTCGGGGTGGTATTGTGTGTCTGGAACGATTGGGACGCCTTTTCGTTATTCGGGCCCTTTATCTCTTTTGGATCAAAGCTGTTGTCGGATTGAGAGAAGCGTTACAGCCTTTAGAGTTCTTTCACCCCCAGCTTTTTCTTATTTGATTGCTTGTTTTCAATCCATTTCCTCTCCTTTCAACTGTTTCTTTTCGTTTTTATGTTTCTTGAAAAAAACGTTTCGCTTTTTCTACGTTCGTTTCTCTTTCAGTTTTCCCAAATCAGTCTCCAAGTATCTGCTGCTCTTATTTTGTTTATCCTCAACGCCAGGTGGGGGTGACGTGAAATAAGAAGACTCTTTTTTCGCTCTTTACTTTTCATTAAACCCAAGTGTCATTGTTGGTGCTCTCTTTTTCTCTCTCTTTTTTAATACTTCACTTTTTGACCTCAAAACTTGACCCTGGCCGGTTCCTTTTCGTTTGTTGCGCTTTTGTTGTCCCTCCTTTTATGAAAGAAAAATGAATGTTTTTGTTTCTGTCTGTGGTTGTGAATGTATTGATTGACTAGAAGTTAAAAAGATCACCATTTATGATTGACACCTACTTGTTTACTTGTTGCTTTTTTGGTTTCAGATGACGGACTCTGAGGAGGTCGTCTTTTGTGGGCTGTTCAAATTCTTGGAGCATTGGATACCTTGCCACTCGACCTCTTAAATTATTGTTTGACAAGCACCGTTTTTGGGGGGTGATAACAATTTTATATTTAGTCATTCACTAGGAGAAGAGGAGAGAGAGAGAGAGAAGAGAGGACAAGACGTGGTTTTTACCGTTGGTTGCATAAAGTCGCGGTTTTTTTGAGGACGACACGTTCTGTGGTGAGATTGTCGAGGATGAGGATGCGGCTCCCGACAATTCTGGAGATGAGTTGTCCGGGTTTTCCTTGACGACCCCTCACGTCTTTTGTTGTTTTTATGGTCGTGGTTTTGTCTTAAATGTTATGATGGAAAATGCATGCTTAAGCTGACTCTGTTTTGATGCTTCTTTTTTTCTTTTGAAAGGTGAGCAAGGTATCGGTGGAGTGGTGTGTTTTTGGGAATGGATATTGTATATGTCTGAACTTATTAGTAGTACCCGCAGGTTGTTTGGGTGTTTTATTATTAATTCAATGTTGTTAATAAAAAAAAAAGTTCGTAATTCAAGTGACGTTTCTTGTAAAGTCATGCTGGATGTCGGGAATGGTAATGGTATGCGTGCAACATTTTAGGTGAGTAACCTTCACCACATGCAAGTATCATTACAAACAATCCGTGCACGTTTAACGGGCGGAATGAACGTATTCTTTAAAAAGCGCGTTTCCCTTATAGTATCGGAGAACGTAAGGGATTTAATTTGGGATGGCGGACTGAATATCCATCTTCAACGTATCGAATTTGTGTGTTTCTGCTTGTTTCGTTACAGAAAGTGGTGATATACCGAGATGATGTTGATAGATGATGTTGATCTTCTCCGTTTGTTTTTTTTCTGTTTGTGATGTGATTGCCCTGGTTGCTTGCTCAAAAGCTTTTGATGGTATAGCCTCGTCGTTCATCTCAGGCTGTGTGACTGTGATAGAGTAACACGTTGAACTGAATAGCTGCATGAGCTATCGTAGCAAACAATTTTCAGGCAATTTTCTCTCTTGTGATACCTCAAAGAGTCCGTCGTTGGAAGAGCCTCGAGCTGTTCTCATCTACAGGCCCACCATCCTCATCACCCCTCATTCCCCAAACACGTCAAATCCCCCTATCCATCTACACACTCTCACACCCTTCTCCCCATCATCATCTCCCACCCCCAAAAATAAAAATGTCCCAAACCTCCGACTCTGACCTCCAAACCGAATCCACCAAACTCCTCACAGCAGCCCGCCACTCCTACCCAGACCGTCCGCCATTCTCCACCACATCACTGACCTCGTCCGTACCCGTCCCGCCGTCTCCCGCGCTATCCTCCGCACCGTCCTCTCGTTTGCAAGCGATGAACGGGATGAAGTGAAAACGGCTATTGTGGATCTGGTGGAGACGGCTGTGTGTCGTGTTGGGGTACCGTTGGAGGCGAAACATTATGGTGAGTCTTTTTTTGTGTAAAACGGTTATGAACTGTTATTTAGAAACTGTTGCGGTTGCTGTGGAGGCTTTGAATGAGTTTTTGGGGGTGGGAGTGTAGGTGTGTTGAAGAGGGTGTTGCAGTGTTTTACGTCTTGTTATTCGGTTGCGTTTTTGGTGCTGTAAGTAATATTTTCCTTTCTTTGGATTTTCCTTTTATTTTATATGTGGTGATGAATTCGTTGGACTTTTTTCTGGTGTTGTCTATGGACGGTTTGAAATCACTATTGACCTTTCAACGGCTGGACCGTTACCGAGGCTGTGGAAGGGTGGGGAGTTGGTGAAAAAAAGGACGTGATTGCGTTTCTCATGAGACTCCAATACTCCTCATGCATTTCGTTATGCATGAATACCATCCATGTCTCTTTTTTTTTCCTTTTTATCAATAAAGAGATGGTAATCTGATATACATTTTTTTTTTTCTTCCCCCTTTGTCCCCAACTAAACCTCGCGCCCATCTTCAAATCCTTTCGACCTGTTTCACGGCACACCATCGACGCGAACCCAGTTGCACGATCCATGCAGACGCGAACCTATGGCGCAAGCTTGAAGTCATGAAAGCAAGATTGTTCTCTTATCACTCACGAGAATATTGGAGTACGCTCGAATGTGCTCAAGTTTGTGCAGATGTTGATTTTACAGTCATCTTTTAGAGATGCCATGTTTGGGGTAAAACCTTTTTTTTTCTTCGTCAATATTTTTTATTTTTTTTTTTTTGGCTGTAGCCCATGGATTCGACGAGACTGGAAGTGTGCTTGGATGTGTGTCCTAGAAGTCATCCGTTTATCAACATTGGGGTGATTGAGACTGAAGGAAAACAGTTGATGGAGTTGTTGTTTCGAATTCTTGTGGATAAGAGGTTTGTGGGCCTTTTTTTTTTGGCGTTTCCTCTGTCATTTTCTTATGGTACTTACCGTTGAGGTGTTTTTTTTTTTTGTTTTTTTTTTAGTACACCAGGTCCTCTGATCACAGCTGCCATTAACGCAATGTTCCCTATTGTCCGTGTTCGTCCCCAACTCACCCAACCCGTCGTGCAGGCTTTGTTGCAAAGGCGAGGGAACCGAAAAATTATCTCTCGAATCTAGAGGCCAAAAGTGTGGACAGGACTCTTAAAAATGAGTTAATGTCTATATGGTGTAAGTTTATCTTCTCCATTATGTTTCAATATATTTAAACCCCAATCTAGTCTTCAAGCTCCTGAAGTCACGCCCCTCATCCCATGATCACGGACACCCTTACAACGCTCGGTGCATCGCCGCGTGAAATCTCTCATAGAGCTAGGAGGGACGTGAACATGTTGAAGAGAGGTGCATCATCGTCTTTGGATTCAGTCAAACGGCAACGGATGGATGAGACACCTGCGGATTTTGATGTCAAGACGATTCCGTTACCGATTGTCACGGAATTGGTTGTGCAAACGGCTGCAGCCATGACGATGGAGAAGTGGAATGAATTGGTGGTGGTACGTTGCGTTTTTTTGTTTGTCTTGTTTTGGAGAAAACGTTGAGTGTTTTTTTTTGGGGGTAAATAGGCTTTTGTTGCCAAGGCTACGGGACAACCTATCCAACTGCTGTGACTGAACGTCCTCCTGCTCGGCGTCGTGATCCTCGTCTTCGTGCGGCTGTTGAAACCACTGAAACTCAATCTCTCCTCCCTTCTCTTGGAACGCTCGCCCCACCTGTTCCCATCATTCAACCCCTTATCGACCCCGCTGCGCTTCTTCCTTTCCTCATCCCCCAAACCAACCTACAACCCATCCCGCAACCCATTCCCAAGTCGCCATTCAACCCACCTCAAGACCTCTCTCTCACTCTCTCAACCCAACAACCCCAGAACCCACCTCTGACGCCCTCTTCCACCCACATGACGTTGAACTCCCTGCTTATGAACCCGATGACGCGCTCTACGTTGCAAAGGAGGCTATTGAACGGGTCATGGAGATGGAGCCGATGTTTGCCGTTCCGGTAAACTTGGTACCGGTTGTTGGAGTTGGGTTTGTGCCGGATGGGGAGGGAGGGACGGATACCATGCCGAGTGCGAGGGCGGGATGGATGATGGTTGTTTTGAGACTTGTGACGGCGCATCCGGAGGAGGAGGAAGGGGGGTTGATGGGGAAGGTGTTGGAGTTTATTATTGAGGATTTTAAAAATAGGTAATGGCTTTTTTACTCTTTTTTTCCGTCGGTGAAAGTTGCTGAATGTTGGGAATTGTTTTAGACAAGAATTGGCTATTCTTTGGTTATACGAAGAATATCGCCTATCCCTTGAAACCACCGATACCTCTCGCTACACAACCCTCTTTATGAATCTTCTCCACGGGCTCCGTGGTGATCCTCGATCCGGTGATGAAAAGCTCCTGGTCTCGATCCCCGTGATCGCACGTTCACGAGATTCCTTGTTGACGCCCCACATGTGCCTGAAGAGGCTGTGGAGGATGTGGTGAGAGGTTATTGCGAGGATGCGGAGAGGATGTCGCTTGGGTTGACGACGTTGAGGGATTTGGTGTTGTTGAGACCGACGATTCGGGGGAGGTGTTTGGAAATGTTGTTGGAGTTTTGTGTGCATGAAGGTGGGGGTTTTGTATGTCATGACATTCCCTTTTTATTCATATCTTCTTTCGTTTTTTTCTTTTCCCTTTTTTCTTTTCTCCTTTTTAGCCAAGGTCACGAGGTCGAATGCTATTTTGATTGTGAAGAGATGGGTTGCTCCTGATCATCCGATTTTGGGGGCTCCGGTGGAGGAGGTTGCGATGGGGAGTTTGAAAAAGCTTTTGGAGCCGCCGGTTCTTGGTGAAAAGACGGAGAGGTTAAAGATGAAATAGGGTGGGTACTCTTCTTTCCGCGAAGTATGGATTGACGGCTCTTTATTTTTAGGGATGTGAAGCAAGAAGAGAAGAAGGAAGATGGACCAAAAAAGTGGGAGGAAGCGGAGGCGATTAGACATTTTGAGTTGTTCTTTGCGTTGTGTAGTAAGAAACATGAGTTGTTGAAAGAGTAAGCTTTTTTCTTTTTTCCTATTTTTGTTTCTTCAACTCACTCTTTTACTCATTTTATAGAATCTTCCAATTATACGCCTCCTTCCATCAGAGGTCGCCGGTTACATCCTCACCCACATTGAACCTCTCATTCGTTCATGGCATCATCAGCAACGGATAAACTTCTCTCCATCCTTTCCTCATTCCCCAAGGTTCTGAACCCCTCGCCCTCCGCATCGTCACCGTTCTCTGTGATGCCAGCAAAAAATCCGGTCCGATTGATCGCACCCTTGTAGCCGCTATTTTGTCCTTGTATGAAGACCGTAACTTTCCGCGAATTCGTCTTGCCGATTTTAGAGACGTTGGATAAGGTGAATATTTTTTTGCTATATGGGGAGGGATCTTCGTTTTTATTTTTTTTGTTTTAGGCTAATTATTTATTCTTTTTTGCGTAGAATGCATTCTTGAAGAGTTTGCCCAAATTGTGATGCTTTTGGATGGCAACGAGGAACAGGCAAAGGTGGCTGAGGAGGCGGTTATTAAGGTTATTACGCCGGTGACAGGGACCGGGGTTGTGGCGGAGATGAGGACGCCGCCTGTGAGTCCAGCCGAGTTTATGGTGACGGTGCATAATCTTGAGGAGAGTGTTGGGGTGATGAAATGTTTGAATGGTGAGTCTATTTCTTGGATTTTCAGAATCTCAAAGACGTTTGTGCTAGGCGTGCGTATGTGCTTTAAATATCCGGAAATATTTAAACAGGAGATTCTCGGAATGGTAATTCAGAGGCTTATTGATCAGCCTAAAACGCCGATTCTTTTCATGAAAACTGTTCTTGAGAGTGTCAAGCATTACCCGTTATTGACTGGGTTCAGTATCACTGTTTTAACGCGTTTGGCTGGAAAGAAGGTGTGGACTAACAAGAATCTCTGGGAAGGGTTTATTCGATGTTGTGTGGTGAGAACCTACACAAACATGTAGATTTGTACTTACAACCTAAATCTAGCTTACCGCCCCAGACTCTTCGCAATGCTTGTCGGCCTCCCGCAGAAACAAATTGAAGATATTCTCGCAAAAAGCCCTCCGCTCAAACCAAAGCTGTTTGAGTACATCAACACGCTCCCACCTCAACGGTCAGCGCGCTTAAAGAACATTATTAAACTTGTCGCGCCCCCAGCACCGCCTCCACCACCACCTGGTGATTGGGACAGGGAACGTGGAAGGGATTATCGGTATGATCAGGGAGGGCCTAGTGTTGATGAGAGGGGAAGAAGACGTGTGGTCGAAGGGCATTAATTAATACATATATTTTCTGGGATGACGTCGTTGAATCATTTAAAGACAAAAACGCCAATCAGGAGACAACTCTCGTCCAGAATCTCTTCTTCCCTCAGCTACCCCCTGAAGGGCTATAGCCACAAAACAAAAATATATCAATGTCAACGCAGTCTTCCACATCGACCTCATGGGTATGCATTTTTAGAAAGCCATACCTAATGTTTTTAGGCGTCCACCATCCGTTTGTTCATGTGGATCCCCACCCGCAAAGTCCTTGAAGCAGGCATCACCTTTCTCACCCGCACCCTCTCATCCGACAAAACCCAACGATCCGCACTTGGAATCATCGTCTTCACATGCCTTCTCCTCGGACTCCTCTCCATCTCATCACTGACCTATGGCCTCTTTTATTGGCTTACATTCCAAGAGTCGCGCATCTTGTGCCAGTGTACCTGCAATATCCGTCATTGTTGCCGCCTGAGCCGAATTATGCGGGGATGGAGGCATTGAACATTCCATATGGGGTTGCGGGGTTGATGCAGAAGGTTGAGGCCAATGTAAGTGGAGGAGCGTGCTGTGTGAGGACTAATGGTTTGTTTTTTTTTGGTTTTAGTCGGGGTTGAAGGTGGATCAGCATTACAATTTGGGGTTGCAGCTTTGGGTGCCAAGCTCTACCCAGAACTTTGATTTAGGTAAGTTGGGGACGTGAATGTTGCTCTAAAGTAGGATTAGGTAACTTTATGATATCCATGGAACTGCAATCTGCCGCGAATAAGACATTGAGTGTATCAAACAGCCGGTAAGTTTTACTTTTACCATCACATCATGCTAAAATCAACCAAGGTTATCTTAAAATACAAGTCCCCACTTTTACGCACAATGTCAACTGTTTACACAGCTGTACCCCTTCTTTTCGGTACAACAACAGAATCCCAAATCCTTAACGTCCCTCTCATAGAGGACTATGCGGAAACCAAAGACTTCCCCGCCCACCACGCCATCATCCGCATCTCAACCGCTAAGCTCCAAGTCTACCACACCTACATCACCGTTGAGGCTCATTTCCAAGGTCTCCGCTATTTTATGTACCATTGGAGCGCACAACTGCCTCTGTTTTCATCTCCTTCTTCATGTTCTGGTACTCCATGGTCGGACTTGTGCTGTGGAGAATGTTTGTGTCGTGGTTCCAGAATGCGGGAGTTGCAAACGTTGGGAAGGAGGCACCGACGGAGCTGTGGAAGAAACGGGCGGAGGAGGAAGTGGAACCGACGGATTTGCATGTGGGGCAGGAGCTTTTTCAGGAGAATTACGCGGCGGAGGCCACGACTTCGAGTGATGAGGATGACGAGCCGCGTGAGTACGATGACAGGAGGTATCCTTACGCTTCACTTCAAACCAATGAAGGCAACGGTACAGAAGACGTGCATGTTTTTAATCCCAAGAAAGTTCTTGGGAACCCTGTCGAACCTATTTTGATCCCAGGTGGCGCGTCTTCTATGCTCTCGCCAACCTCTCCGCAATTGTTATCATCCGACCCATTCATCATGACGGGCCCAGCCTCGCCTACAGTGTTGACGTCTTCCCCGAATAGATCCACGGTGCCAGCTATGTACAGGCAGCCGTCGAATCCGGTGCATCTACCGGGAACGGTGGGGTCTCCCGCGTTAACGGCACTAAAATGGAGGGAGAAGTGGTTAGGGATGTGTTTGATGAAGATAGGGGATTTAAAGCGCAGAACGCGTGAATAAATAAATAATGGTGGTCGTTTTGTACAAGAACAAAGCTTGAGCATCTGTACAACTATTTTTAAATGTCTTTGATATCGGCTTTGATGATGACAACTCGGCCCCTCAAGGCGATGCTCTCACTCCAAGTCAATGTTCTTGCATAGAGTTCTCAAAGCTAACTGCCTACGTTTATTAAGGAGAAGAAGAGGCGAGACGATTTTATTCTCAAAACTGGCCGCTTTTGCTGACTACTTGGAGTCGGTGTTAAGTTCGGACAAGAGCAAGGCACAGCCCATGCCCTTAACGAACGAAGAAGTTTATGGGTAAAAGTCTACAGTTTTCAGCTTTTACTTTAACACAATGTTAGAATTACTTTTGAGATATGTATGAAGCTGAAGATGGCGTCTCATCTTGAACGGGACATCGGAACCACCATAAACTATCTGATTCGAAAACAAGCCAATGTATTATTTCAAATTCATGAATCGTCAGAGTGGTTACGCGCAGTTTATGAATTTCGTTATCCAAGACCGCTCATCCGCCATTACAATTCGGAACGTGTTTGCTTACTTTGATGGAGTGCGTCAAAGAGCGGACACGGACCTCGAGCAGGATATTTTGGAAGCCATATATAACCACCTCGTTTTTCCATTTGAAAGGCAGCTTTTTCAAGTATTGGGTAGTCTCACTGTATCGACATTGCCTGAAGACCATAGACCTTTAGTTCACTTTTTCGATAATCTGTTTGATATCAACTCAGGTGAACCCTCTCGTATATAAGCCATGTTTACAAAAGCTTTAGACTGCATTGCCTACAACCCGGACATCTTTTTCACCTGCTTCCAAATACTCCCGCCCCAATATTCTCGACCTTCGAGCCAAAAACGGCCGTGTCTGGGTAAATTATTGATGGACAACGCAAGACACGATTTTTGGATTAACGGGTATGATGAGGAAGGAAAGAAAGATTCAAAGAGGAGTTTGGAGGAGGACATGGACGATGCGATGGATGAAGGGGAGGAGGAATTTGTGCCGAAAAATGGTGCCAAGCGTACAGCACTTGATACCGTCGAATTGCGTAACTGAATCGCTGAATATAATTGCATGCTTATACCCTCGCATATAACTGCATTCAAGATTTGGAAGCCGCACACTTATCTGCTTCACAAGCATTCATGGCAAACAACTGATAATCGACCAAACAGCCATTGTTTCCAGACTTAACGACTCTAGCCAATGTTATTCAAGTTACTGACCTTCTTAAAAACGGATTCAGAATTTTGAATGTCAGACGGTGACGCTCTTCATCATAATTGGCATTTATTTCTTTGTACATACCGTTGAGGATGCAAGTCTAACAGAGAAGTATGAAGTCTACTTGTTGTACGGGGGTTTGTAAATGCTTTTCCGTAGTTTCGCAGTACTTCCGTGCATCGATGGACACTTGACGGATTAGTACCCTTCTTTCCTTCGCTACCGGAAACCCTTCCCCCAACCTCCGCGCGTTTTTCACCGTGCTTTATATAGCAAACCATAGCAGTGTTCTATTTAAAATGAAGGATTTGAAGATAACCTGTACCTGAAGTAACGTCAACACTATTCCGCTCGCGTCCTTTTTCGTATTTTTATACATTTCGTTTCAGACTTTACGAAGGTCAAGACTCTTTATTTAAAATTTTCATAGAGATAAAAATGCGGAAATATTTAAACTGTGAATACGGTATTCAATCTGATCAGGATTCAAGTTGAATTATTCAAATGGGGTTTTCGACAAAAAAGTCACCTTTTTAATTAGAAAACTTAAAATCACCATTTCTATGTTCCAAATAGATCCAAAAGAATGAGAGTCTTTATTAACAAAACCCAACTTGAGAATGATTCCAACATCGCCTATTTAAGATACCAACACAACGACAGCACACACAACTACACACAAGAAACACTTAAAGAGCGAGTCCCTTGAGCACAGCAGCACCGGAGGAAGCCCTGGATGCAAAGATCCAGTCAGAGATACGTTCAGCGGCGTTAGGGTCCTCCTTCAACCCCGGAATACGTTTGTAGTAGTACTGCTCGGTAACCTTTTGGATAAAGGTACCCACAGTAGGCTCGGCAACGAGAGAGACGGTGCAACCTCCCCACCCAGCTCCGGTAAGCCTGGATCCAAAGGCACCGGCAGACCTTATTTAAGTGCAGAAAAATATGTCGTTTGTGGTTAGATGAGAAAAGCAAAGTAAAAGGAACTAAGAAAATCATTTTTACCTGCAAATGGAGGTGAGCTCGTCAATTTCAGCACAACTGCAGTTAAAGTCATCACGGCAACTGGTTTGCGACGCGTTCATTAGCTCACCGAGGTCCTGTACAAAGCAAAACATACGTGTCATTAAATTCGTTACGTTATAATATCCCATACCTTCAGGAGATCACCCGAGTAAGGAGGTAACATTTTGCAAACGTCACGGAACTGGAAGACACGCTTAGCCTCTGAGAAAACGTGTCTAGCCCTCTTCTTGAGCTCAAACCCGTCACACTTGATAACGATGGACCCAACATACTTCTTCTCGAGCTCCTCAACAGAAATGCCGAGACCATGAGCAGCTTCTTCACGAGTGTATTTTCCGTCCTTAAACGCCGCATCCACAGATCCCTCGAGAAGAGAGAGAACTTCAGCCTCCTTACCCTCACCACCTCCAAACTTGCCATCAGCGATCTCACGAGCAATCCACTTGTCCTGGACTTCGCGAAGAGTGGCGGAATGATCCACGCCGACGTGTTTGGAAAGGAGAGCGGCGGCGAGACGGGTCTCGACAACACGGAGGTTGTAGTTGGTGGGAGCTGTGGTGTGCTTGTCGGCGGTAACGAGGGTATTGGCGATGACAAATACTAGGCCGGGGTTAGAGGGAGGGAAGCGGATGGGTTCGACAGCGAGCTTGGGGACAAAGTGGATGAGGAGGGCGGAGCCAGTGTTGCCCATGATCGAGATAGACTGGTCCATACTGATAGAGCAAATATGAGTATGCAGTCAACACAGGCTTAATAGGCATATTTGGGACTCACCCGCCAGACTGGACACCGCAGTAGCGTTCTGACCTGATAGCGGTCTGAGCAAGCTCACCCTTGGTGATCACTTTCCCAGACGCCGTAAGAGTGGCCAAAGCCGAAGCGCAGACAAAAGCAGAGCTGCTGGAGACACCAGCGCCAGCAGGAACGTTACCGTCGATCACGATGTTGAGGGACTTGCCAGAGGCCAAGGAGGCCTCAAAGGCTCCCTTGTATCCGCACTTAAAATAGTTGGACCATTCATGCAGGGATGCATCAATGTCCACAAAGTTCTTACTGTCATGAGTGAAGGTGTTGTCGGGGTACTTAGTGCCGTTGATGTTGCTGACGGTCACGCGGGCGGGATCCGTCTGGTCCTTGGATTCGGCAACAGCAATGATAACATCCCTTGCAATGGCCATGGGGAGAACGCTAAATCCGCAGTAATCGATGTGCTCTCCTAAAAATCGCGAGTAGTTGGTTAGTTGGGATAGGATGCAAGCAGGCGAAGCAAAACCATACCGATGATGTTAACACGACCGGGAGACCTTGCATAGAACTGAGGCTCCTGTCCAAACTTCTCTGTGAACTTTGCGCGGACAGCCTCATAACGAGCTCTGAAATCATAAAAGTTCGGTACATCAATATGGAGGACAGATGTATATAAAGAGATTCAACGATAACTAGCCCTGCATCGATTAAAAAAGCTTACCGTGCCGCCGGCAGAGTTTCTGCAGCATAGATGTCCTCAAGACGAGAGTAGGTAGGAGGGATTTCTTCGCTCATTGCTTGATAGCTGGGATGGTTTCCTGAGATGAGTACGTAGAGGTCAAGGACAAAAAGGGGATGGCAATGCTCGAGTATGGGAGAAAGTCAAGGTTGTAGGTTTTAAAAAACGTGACCAAAAAAAAAAGTTTCAAAAGCCCGTCCGGTTCGGAATTTGTCGAGGAACGGGTCTGAGCATGTAACGAGATCTGCCAGATAACATCAAAAATAACCCCTAATCTATTACTCCAATTACAATAACTACGATGCAGCTTCAATGCTTAGAGTTCGACGCGGGACTCGCGCCGTCAATCATCGCATAGCTTGGTCTAACCCATTCAGCAATCTTTCGTCCTTTCATGGTAAAACATATGACTCTCATCTTTCTTTCTCCTACTACGCAAATGACCAAGTATGGATATTCTCGCTCTGCTCCCCCGCCAATCTTTATCTTTCAGAACACTTTTAATCCTGCCCAAAGCTTCAAAGCACTCAGGCTCCACAAACTCAGCGTCCACCGCCTGAAGAGCCGCCAAAGTCTCTCCCAGCCGATCCATGGCAATTGACGCGCCTCTTGCGAATTTATCCCCCTTCCGTACCAGCCGCATCACCATGACTTCAAGCATGACAGCAGTGACCCCGAAGCGCCTCCATTATCGATTTCCCGCCCATTATTCTCTCCCCAGTGCAGCTATATACTCCTTCAACCCTTCATCCATCGTTTTACCGCAACCAGAGGGCTTCGCTTGAGTCTTACCACCACGCCGCAAAATGTAAGCCAATTTACGTTCAGTAACAGGGTAGCCATGTCGAAGTAGATATTGCATCTCCTTCGTCATCACGTCAGCCATTTTGCGTAGACTTGCGAGATCGTCATATCCGACGTCGAAGATTTTTCCCCATGCACGAGTTTTCGGCATGCATACAAGTACATGTGCAAACACCGATTAAACGTGTATCCAGCGGGGCAAGTGGAGTGATTGAAGGCAAGAAGACCAAGAGGGCTTGAACGCGCCCACTTATAGACTTCCACCACCTCCTTGAAAGCACCACATGACCTTAAACCACGCATGATAGATAAAATGGCCTTTCCATCTACTTGAACATGATCTTGGAACTCCATGGCAACAGATAACACCTTCAAAAATTCCTCTACTGTTCCCTTTTTCTACTTGAAGGTGCCTTATCATCTGGGAATAAAGGGCAGAGCTTAACGGAAAGCTACGTCCCCTTTCACAACCCAAACTTTCCTTGTCACCCTCCTTCATCTTGCTAATTAACAATCTCGCATCGTCAACGGCAAGCGTGAAGGCAGTTTTGATTTGATCTCTCAAACCCATTTGCGAAAAACTGCTGTACCCAAATGCGAATAGGTATAGCCATCCGGTTTTAATTTCCCGTTTCTGCATCTCCTCCATCACCTTCTTTAAATACCCCATCCTCTTCCGCCGTTTCTCATTCGGTACTGCCTGCAGCAACAAATTAAGAGCGCGTAAGACACCAGAGTCATGCTCCCCATCATCTTTGACCATATTTTCCCTTTTCACAATCTCATCGTAAATCTGCATGGCCGGGGTTATTTGTTGACCCTAACGTAGGCTAACATGAGAGCGTGTAGAGCTTTCACGTCTATACTGTGTCCCCGTCGTGAGATTTCTTGGAACCAGTGTAATGCGAAATCGGGTATATCTGCCTTCGCGCTGGCTTCTACGATGGTGGTATAGGCGTGAAGGTCGAGCTGAATGTCTTTCAGTTCCATGAATTTGACTAAAGCTGCGGCAGACTTGTAATCTCCTCTATCGGAATGTGCAGAAAGAACCTTGGTTCCCAGGTTTAAAGCGTGTTGATGGTGCAAGGAGCGGCAGAATCTGATGTCTTGGGGTTTGCGTCCGACTGGACTCCTTCAGTTGAAGCAGGCATTTTAATGCGGGTCACCATTTCCTTGTAAATAGACTCCGCAAGCATTCTATCAGCAATGGGAGGCGATAGGCACCTCTGGATCAGGATGCCATAGGTGTCCAGACCCAGTTCTCCCGAAACCTTTTTAATATCTTTCAACACCGAAGCCGCATCACCAAGCTTCCCCGCCATAAGATGCGAATTCAGCATCTGAGTATACACCTCGTCTCCGCCGACATGCCCTTAGCTTTCAACGCTGCCATGAGATCCCGTGCGTATTCGACTTTCCTCCGAGCCATGCAATCCAGAATGAGCTGGGAAACACACTTTGTGACTCCGTCCATCTTCTTTGGTGAGTTCGTCTTGATGATATGTTCAGCGAGGTTCTTAGCCATACGGAATTTTCCTGACTGGGAAAGGGCGCTGATGACGGTGCATGCCTGACCGGCTGGAACGGGCTTCCCTCTCTCCATCTGGACCAGATAATCCACCAGCCCATGGAGGGCGAGCCCTTTCTTTATCTGACTCCTCGATGCCATTGATTGCCCATGGGTTTCCTTTGACTCCATTAGGAAGGGTGCACTTGAATGCACTTACCGTTGAAGGATATACAGCGATGAAGCTTCAATGGAAATATTTCTCAGTCTTTTTCTTTTTTGACTTAAAACAATCTTGGAACTCGGCCGTAATGGCATATCTGCGCCCATATCTCAATATACACGAATTAAAAAAGGACTGATCAGCAAAGATGCTGAAACATAACAATTAACAAGAACTGGAGGGGAGAGCATAAAGTAAGAGAAAGAACAATAAAATAAAATACAAGAGCTATTCGTTTGGTTGTTTTCTAGAGAAACCAAATACGAAAATTGATTCTTCATCAAAAACCACGCCAAAATCCACCCTAGCCTTAATTCCCTTTCTCAATGTTGGCAAAGGCTGCCCTCATGTTAGCTTTCAAAGTAGCGACATCAACCCCTCCAAGAATGATTCCGGTATCCGTCTTATCCTTCTCCAACATCTCAAGCAATGGCTCAAGAATCTTATCAACAGCGTCCAGCGGAAGATTACAACATGCTGCAACAATCTGTCTGCAAAGAATCTCTCGTTTCGCTACCTTTGCAAATTTGCTGGCAAATCTCCCAAGGTTTCCGTCCTTTACTTGAGGCGCAGAGTGTCCGCTGTCAACTTCCATGGAAGATGATGAAAGAATGACTTCCGGTACCTCAACCACAAAGCGTGGCGGATCAAGAACCAACAAGGTCTGATTAAGACGTTGAACGTCTTGCTCATAAAGTTTCTGCCAGTCTTTCACAAATTCAATCATAGATTTCAACTCATTCCTCTTGGCCTCTATCAATTCAGCATTGCCTGAAGTCAGAACCTCTGTGACGTCAGACACATCGGCTGCATCCATCAAAGCCTCCATCGCCTCGTCATTTGACGCATTGGGGCCGAGTGAAGCCCATTTCTTAAGGGTTGACATTAAGGGGCTTGTAGATGCTGCGTGAAGTCTGCGGAAGAGGTAGCGAAGACGGCCGGAGAGCTCTGGAACACCCTTGGCTTCAGCGCGAAGGATCTCGTTTTCTGCTCGAAGATTGGCTAGCTCGAGAGACATATCCCTGAGCTGCACCTGCGCATCCGTCAACTTCTGGTGCTTTTCATTCAAAGATGCCGAGTAGTTCTCATTTAAGCTGTTAACCATTTTTGTAACAACTGAGAGTCAAGGACTTAGTATACCCGCCATGAATAGCCTCAAATACAATTTCAAAGAATCGTAAACACACCTTCCGTTAAATCTCTCGCCTTTTTTTCAAGACCTATTACATCTTCGATCCCCAAAGCTTCGCCAGAAATATTTGTTAACGGTGCTCCAGCCAGGCTTTTCCCGTTGGTCTCTGATGACTTGAGTAACGATGGATTAATCTTGTTTTTCTCTGTTAAACTGTCAAGAATTTCGCGATCCTCCTGTATTTAAAATGTCAATTCAGATTTATAGGAAGATAAATATCATTATGACAAGATAAGCAGCTTACATTTCGGAAAACATCATCCATTCCGAAATCTGTAGGCAGCAACCCCGCAAGATTCGGGATCTTTGGATCAGCACCCGCCTTAAGCAAGCTTGTCACAATAACCCGATTCCCAATTCTAGCCGCAATATTCAAAGCCGTATCTCCATTAATATCCTGCGCATCCAACAGCCGACTCCAATCTCTCTCATCGTACTTGGGATCTTCATTTGTAAGCTTCACAACAACTTCATCCATAACCACTTCAGGAAGCAAGTTCACAATAGGTCCAATGGGTGGAGGTGTAGCAACAGACGACAAACTGGATTTTGGTGTGGGTGGCGGCAACACATGTTCAATGATGGAGTCGAGATAGTACTTGCAGCAATTGGAACGTGCTTTAATGGCGGAAATGAGAGCAATGTGGTGGAGAACTGTGCGCTGTCTGGCGTCGGTGATAAGAAGTGTAGCTTTTCCAATGAGACGGAGTAGGGCGTCGAAGCACGAAAATTCATAGCAGTTTGGTACGAGGACTGAACGAACGAGAGCGGATTCACCGCCATAATTCACTGCTCGAGGATTGGCGCCACGATTTAAAAGAACTCTTAGAACCCCTATCCGACCAAGTGCAGCTGCCCAATGAAGAGCGGTATGGCCCTGGTCATCAATTATCAGGTCAATATCAATGTCCGGCGTGAGGGAGTTCTTATTCAAGGATTCGGGATATAATTGACGTCGCCGTTAGTGTTGTCAGCCTCAACAAAGATAGCGAGCAGGAAAGCACGATGTCTATCAAGCCTATGAGTGGGGGCGGAGCACTTGTCGGGACAACAGTGGTAAACCCGTTGCCCTCATTAATCTGGCCTTTTTCTTTTGATGATTTGTTGGCTTCTCATTAGATGCTGAAATGTAGTCCGAATCGTCGTCATCATCTGGAGAGCTCGGTGACGACGGTGTTTCTGAGCGTGAATCGTTATTGCCTGCATGGTATGGGCGTTTCGGGCGACGAGTCATTCCATGAGGATCACTAGCGACCTGAGCGGTGGCAGGCGCCTGTTGCTGCTGCTGCTGCTGTTGTTGTTGTTGTAGCTGCTGCTGTTGCAAGGCAAGAGCCATCGCCGCTTGCTTTTTTGCGGATTGTGCTGTTGGTTTCTTTTCTGCGGGCGCCTCGCCATTGGCACGTTTCAATGCCGCCAAATGCTGCTCTTTCGTGGGCGTGTTGTCATTTTTTCCAGGTTGATAAGCTTCAAGGTCGAGCAAAGGCTTGATCAACTCGTATATCTCAAACTGCTGAGAGAGGTACACTCCACGATCGAAAGGAATCCTTAAAAGCACAGCAAGAAAAAAAACACGATCAGACAAAACGATATTAACGGGGGAGACTTTCCGTAAAATAACGTACCAAGTTCCCTGATACTTCCCATAACCGCCCTGTATTTTTTCGTGCTGACCCTGAGCAATCTCCTTGTCTAGAATTTTGGTACGTCTGCCCTTCTCAATGCCAGCAGCCTTCAAAATCTGCGTAGCATTCAAGTAGGAATCGGAACGTCGCCGCATCATGGCGACATTGCGGCATATCATCTCATAGACAGGGACACCCGAGTAGATAGCTCCATACACAGTTCCGACAGTCTCGTTAGGTTCAGCTGGCTTATGAAGTGGGGCCTTTGATGCAGCGATGGGTGTTGTTTTTGAGACATCTGGCTTGGGTGCAATTGCAAGTGCACCTCCTGCAGATGTTGCGTTCCCGGCTACAGTAGCAGCAGCAGCAGCAGCAGAGGCGGCGTCCAGTTGAGCCACCAACACCTGTGCAGTTGGTACAATGGGGGTTGTGGCTGCCGTACCAGCAGAGGAAGAGGTAGAGGAAGAGTAGGAGGAGGATGCAGTCGATGTTGGGTCAACGAGCCCTTGAGTGGGTACTGCTAGGCGGGACATGTCTGTGCTATCGTTCGTGGCGTTCAAGAGCGCAAGAGCATCTCCTGTGAAGGTTTCGTACGCTGTCACAGAGGGAGGGATCAATGGCATTTCGGGCGCGTTGCCTGTTCCATCCAAATTCATCATGCTTTGGTTTGGGTGGAGGTGGAAATACGGATTTCGTGTTGCTTTCTAAGATGTTCAGATACCGCTATGGTCAAAAAATGGCGTTCAAGCGTGACCAAAAGCCTTGGTGCCGTAGCCTGTATTATGGCACGGGCACTGCAGGACTCAACCTTTGGCTGAATGCTTCACAGAGAAGCTTACTTATAGAAGAGATGATGGCGTGATGCTGGGACGACGTGAACGCGTCCAAGTGGAAGGACAGATAATATGAAACTGCAAAGACTGACAACGCCTGTCAATGGATATACATCCGATGTGCACGAGAACGGGGGCTCTACGACAAGGCAAGTTACCGGTTGCAACGTGATGGTGGGGGCGTCAGTGAGAGGTGACGGCGTCCAGTGTTGGGGGGATGAAAGGAGTTTTGTGTTTGACAAAAGGAGGAAGAAAAAGAAGAAAAAGTGTGAAAATTATGGGTATCACGAATGACATACCTGGAGGCTACTTACACCTTGGTAGGGTGGACAGCCGGGCAAGGAGATGCGGATGAGGCTTATAGCTTCGTCCATCTTCTCTGTATAGAGTTGTTCTGGGATTCGGATGTGATGGAGGCCTGAACGGATTCCGTTTTTGTGTTTTGACAACGTCTAAAGGCCGTCAAAGGGCCTTTGACCGCAAGACGTCTTTAGGATCATTGAAAGCATTTAAACGGTGTTTTACGAATGTCTTTTGTCACTAAATGATGCAATATGCTCCGCTTTGAGCTTTCAAGACTCTCGAGATTTGTTGGAGACTCACAGATTGCAAGCAGATATTCTTGTTAGAGAGTCAACGCTTGGGAACTAAGCCGCAGTTTGGTACAGCCATTTGGATGGGCCTTTGCTCTTTGCATTTATAGTCTTACTCAACAAACACGATCTCTCCTACATTCAACAGGATTCTAGGAAGGGAGGCCTAGGCCAGTCTTTGGGTGATTTCTTCTGCTGTGGAGTTGTAGAGGATGTCGTGCGTTTGGTCTGGCCTAGGAGAATGGTGCAAATGGTTTCAATAGTGTTGACGACCAAGCAAATTCTCGGGATGTTGGCAGAGTTAAATTAATCAAGGGATAGTGGAATCAAGGATAGTGGTGGAGGCAATATTTGCGCATTAGATCGCATGATTGCGTATAGGGGTGTCCTAACCGAATTTAGTATAAGGTTGGCTTGCAATGGCGCCAAGTAGCCAATGGAGGAGGAGTCTTTGGTGATGTCGGGGTGGAGGCGGATATTAAGGGTAAGACTTTCCGCGTTTGGGGATGATGAGTTGTCCACCTGCGGCTGTGGAATCTTGTCGATTGAATTGAGATCATCTTGGTAGAGTGTGGCTAGGAGTGGGGATTGTGGCTGAGGTCTTGAGGGGGTGGCCTATGAGGGATCTTCGGAGTGGGACAGCGAGCGCGTTCAAGGTGGTGTGTGAGCGATGGGATGAGGGATGGCCTAGAGGGTTTTGGCGACGAGATATAGTGATGAGAGAGTGTTTATCTGGACCTATCTTTGCTTTCCATTCTCCGTTTTCTCTCGAATTCTGTTTCTTTTTGTTTAAACTGTACGTTGTCATGTAGCGCGTTTTTTATGATATGTTAAATTCGATTATCCCCCTTCTCTTTATGTTTTGTCTTTTATCTCTGCAGGTTTACATTCGTTCATAGAGTGCTTGCATGAGTGATAGAATAAATCTGAAGTGAGGTATGGGTCATGCACCAAATCGGTAGCTACTCGTCGCTGAGTCCTTTTCTCAGCTGTCTTCCGACAAAGCTCTTGAACATTAACCACCGCCACTTATTTTTTACGATGTCCACCATCCAACAAAATTCCATCTACGTACATAAGAAAATTGTGTTGGAGTCTTGCGACTGCAATCGAAAACTTCGACCGCACTTCGTCCACATAAAGTGTCGCGTCCACCAGCTAGACTCTCGTACCCTCATTAACGAGTGCTTAGGAACAAGTTTCCGGAAGCTTGCACTGAGTTAACTATCCTCGGAAACCCGGTCCCCAGCCCCAAAGATCGACACAGGGACAATGAAGCGATTACCCTTGAAGAACGCCTAAAAAGAGACCCTTAAGTCGGCAAAGTCCGCGATACCGGTAACCAGAACAATAGTCAGTGGAATGTATATAGCAACCGACTCCGGGTTGATTATCTGACGACACTTGCGAGTATGCCTCTCGCATCAAAGCCAAAGAAGGCCCAGAGTAAATCAACAGACAAAAAGAGAGCTGCTAAAAGCACCAGCGCGAGTTATGAAACAATATCAGTCCCAGTACCGCAACGGCGGCTCGTGAGTTCATCGCGGGCCGCGTCAGCCACTTCGATGGGCTCTACTTCATCGCATATCGCACCTGCAGTTTCAGGAAGCAATCGTTCCATTCGACAATCATCCTCAAGCTTGAGCAACGGCTTAAAAAGCAGGCGTCAAAGCGGTGGCATAAACCCTCCAAAGGCGCCGCAAGACAAGAGCCGGTCAAATTCAACGATCAACAATGATAACCCAAAGTCGAGAGCTGGATCTGTTCCACGTCGACCATCCTCCGGAAATACGTTCTTACGACGGTCGTCCTCGGCTTTAGTTCCGGGACAAAAAGGGAGAAAGGGTTCTCTCAGTATGAAGAGCTTAAATATGGTTTTGACAGAAGAACCGCCCCGGAACCTCCCCCAAAATTGCTCAGCTCGCTTGAAATCATCTCATGAAAGCATGCAGCCACTGGTGACATTGATCTTGTTTATAGCTGCATTTGGGATAACGTGGACGTGAATTGCAGGTTGCCGTTTTATGGAACAAGGTAAAAGTCCATTCAAAAATGTATATGTTTGATTTGACTAATACACAAATTAAGTCCTCTCTCTGTCTCGTTTCGTCACGGGCACCAAAACATTTCGTCGGTCCTCCTTAGCTTTGGTGCATCTCTTGATGGTGACGAATATGGCGCGACACCCGTGCATTGGTAATTTCCATCTCTGGCTCCAGCTTCTGACAGTATTTTCTCAAGGGCGGCAAATAACGGACAGGCGGATCTAATACGAAGAATGGCAGTGGAGGGGAATATCAAGCATGACGATTTGCAAAAACGCGATCTCTTTGGCTCGACACCGCTCCATTTCGCATCTGTCAATAACCTCCACACAACCGTATCCACCTTGGTAACATTGATATAAAAAAAAAAAAGTCATTAATCTCGATCATAGATTGACGTTGGAAGCAACCCTCTCATCACAAACAATGACGGACGCAGACCAAGCGATTTAACAACAGAAGATGCCATCAAGCAACTACTTATAGGTGAGAAGAGGTGGCAACCATTTCCTTTCTAACAACGAAATAGACGCGGAAGCATCTCATATCAAGGCCATAGCAGCCGCGAACAACAACGCCCGGAGCAGGATCTCCACTGTAAACAACGCATCTGCAGAAACCCGAAAATCCACCAACACAAAAGAAGGTCGATCACAGCGCGGAGGCTCAAAGACAAGTGGAAGTCGAGGGAGTAGCGCGAAAACGGCCAGGACCTCATCTGCAGGATCGCACCGGCAAAAAAAGTCCTATAAGCATGAGCCTCCATCATTGCCCCAAGGTCGGCCTCATAAAACTCAGGCCGTTACGGAAGTAGATGCTCCTTATAGAGAAACACCAGTATCGAAGACCAAGACATCAAGGAGAAATGACACAACTTCGTGGATGTACAATTGAAAACCTCGATCGAGGATGATCACTAATTACACAGATATATGTGTCTATTGCGAATAAATAATGTAACAGATAAGCGCCAAAAGGTACAGACGCCTTTCAGCCGCTGGCCCACGTTCGAAAAAGTGCAGTACTTG
>JAHLKC010000255.1:0-28131 GCA_025449115.1 Chytridium lagenaria
GCAAGTACGTTACAACAGGGAGAAGGGGGAGTTGGGCATCAAGCAGGAGAACTACATTGATGGGCTCATCAAGAAGTTTGGGGTGCCATGAAACTACCTCAAGCACACGCCAATGGAGACTGGGGTGAAGATACAGGTGGAGATGGAGGGAGAGGTGATTCATGAGATGGAGGGCACCTCTTACCGTTCAGTTATCGGCTCCATCATGTAACAATGGTCTCAGTCAGACCTGATATTGCTTACGCCACGGGAATGGTAGCTCGGTACCAAGTAGCTCCTCAGTCTGGACACTGGAATTGCGCAACGCGAATTGTCGCGTATCTTCAACAAACGAAAACCATTGGGATTCAGTATTCAGCTCGGGAGGAGCTGGAACTGGTTGGATATTGTGATGCAGACCTTGGTAATGATGAGGATGGGAGAAGTCTGTGAGTGGTTATGTGATAACACTCAATGGGGGAGCTGTGTTGTGGGGATCCAAGAAGCAAACGTCGGTAGCTGTGTCTAGTTCAGAAGCTGAGTACGTGGCATTGAGTGAGGCCTTGTCAGATATGGTCTGGATAGTTCAGTTGTTGGATGAACTTGGCTACAGCTTCAACATTCCACCTGTCATCTACGGGGACAACACTAGCGCCAACGCTGTCGCCCAGAACGCGAAAATCAGCTCTCGATCGCGTCATGTGGACTTACGTTTTCACGCTGTGAGGGATAGGATCAGACAGGGACTGATCAGAGTTGAGCATGTTGGGACGGATGATCAGCCAGCAGATGCTCTCACCAAAGCCTTACCTCGTGGAAAGTTTGAGAATTTTCGGAGGATGATGGGAATGGTGGATTTGGTGGATTGACCAGATAAAGTGTTGAGTCAGACATAGCGTTTGATCACTTATATGCACTTGTTAGTTTTCGCTATTATGTTGGTTAATGACTCTTGGTCTTTCTACTGTTTGTTTATTTACTTGTTTTTTGTTCTTTGTGTTATCTCCATGTCATCGACTGTGCGGGAACTGTGCTGCGACTGTGCAGGCACAGTGATGACAACAGCGGCTTTGCCGACTGTGCTAGGACTGTGCCGACTGTGCCAGCTCTTAGTATAAGAACTCGAGGTTTTCCAATGTAATAAAATAAGTGATCATATACATACATTTGTCTTTATTGAGCTCAAAGTACGCGTCAGGATCCAACATTACCAGAGCAAACGTGATATCTGGTCGCGTCCCAATCATGGCACGCATCAAGGATCAAGTGTACTGGCGATATCCTTGACATTTCTCGTTCGTTTTCGTTATCTGTCCATCCATCGTCTTCTACAGTTTCTTCACCGTGTCCATTGGGGTGTAATGCAAAAGGGTTTTCGGTAATTCCAGCTTTTGACCCATCTTCTCGATGTCTCTCTGCTGGAACACCGCAATCTTCCCTTTCACACGATCATAGCGACATTGCCACCCCAACACGTATCGAAAACTTGCAGCTCGCGTTCCATGGTAATGTCCCATGAATCTCTTCTCAGATCTATCCAGTTCCTTTGTGCTGGTCAATGCCTCAATGATGTTGTCAACATAGACACCCTTCATGGTAAGATCTTTCCTTTCCTCTCGTAGCAGAGAAACAGATCCGCCGCAGACTTTGTCAATTTCTCTTCATCAACTTGGAATGTGTTCAAGTCGTTATTGAAACACAATGGTGCCTGCACAAGACCATAACAACTATCCATGCAGAGACATACCCAGTCTTCTTTCCCTTCCACAACGAATCCCTCCGGCTGCTCTATGTAAATTCGTGATCTTCTAGCTTGCTGTTCCAAATTGCGGTCTTCACATCGTATTGACGTATGTCCATGTTCTCTTGACAAGCAACTGCTAGCATAACTCTTAACGGTGCTTGCTTGATGACTGGGGCAAACTTCTCGTCATAATCCACACCCTGCATTTGAGAGAATCCTTTTGCGACAAAAGGTGCTTTGCATTTGTCCAAATTTCCAACTTCATCACGCTTTGTTTTGAACACCCATCCTGATTTAATAATCTTCTTGTCTTTTGGTCGGGGCACCAACCTCCACGTTCCCATCTCGACCAAGCTCTTCATCTCCTCCTCTATCGCTTTCCTCCACTCATTTTTTTCCTTCCTCCGCATTGCTTCATGGTACGTTTTCAGTTCATAATCATCTTCATCCCATGATGCGGCGTTTGCTGATGGCTTGACTGTCGAAAACTCTCCAGCCTTCTTCTTGTTTCGTGTTGACCTTCGAAGTGATGTCTCGTATTTTTCATCCAGGTCTTCACGGAAGTTTGGTACGCGACAACCACCAGAACAACGAACAGTACTGAGCAGGGTTGTTCTCTACCTTCTTCAAATTCGTCGCAACCAGGAGTGTGATAACTAGCATTATCATCTTCATCAACTTCAGATTACTATATCATCCACCGCCGCATCCGCTTCGCTTCCACCAGAGCTTGAAGAGTCTGTGGAATAATCAGGTAAGTCCCAAATCCGCTTTCAACTCTTGAATCTCTCCTTCAAACTTTGAATATTCTTTCTCTGATTCAGTCACTGTTGGGTTTATTCATCTTTCTGTTTTGTTTTACTCACCCACATTCGTTATTTTATCTAAGTTATTTTTCCCCCGAACTTTATTCATTTACGCGTTATTTTAAGTTTCGATTTGATCAGTTTTATTGAGCTCCTCATTCCATTTGAGGATGTGTTAATCCCTTAACTTTATTATTTTTATGTTTAATTTATGATACGTAATTTGGAGGGATTTACGGATTATGAGTTCTGATGTAAATCCCCACCCTCTACATGTATTGCGAAAAGTAGTTTAACATTAATACATGGAAGTTTCGTAGTAATTAGCTCCCTGTCACCGCTGGAGACTCCATCACCGTTATATTTAATTCTCTTTATTAATTCATTATACCTAATTACAATTGAGCCCTGTAACCCCTACAAGTGGTAGCACTTCACCTGGTTGGAAGGAGGAGTGAATCGATCCATTTGAGGGCCGAAGAGTATAAGAGAAAAGAGCGATCATCCCAAGACAGAAAAAACCTGTCAACACGAGAAGATGACGAAAGAAAACGACGACAAACTGGTGATGTTTGATGGGACACAGTTCCACATCTGGAAGTACCGCATGATTGGGTACCTGAAAGGCAAAGGCCTTTGGAAGATCGTCGAGAAGGGCTGGACGCCCTATGCAGTTGTTGACACGCCGACAAGTGCCGAAAAGAAGACTAGGTTAGAAGAAGAAGACCTGGACATGAAAGCAAAAGCAAGAATCAAATCAAGAGGTCACGACATCATCCTACCGTTGATACAGGATGAATCCACGGCAAAGGTGACTTGGGATAAAATCATCGAGACCTATGAGAGAAAGGCTCAGACGAACAGAAACGCGATTAGACGCAAACTCACAAACTTGAAGATAAAAGAAGAAGACGACGTAAAGACTTACATCGCGGAGGTCTCGTCAACTATTCAGCCACTGAAGGCAGCGGGGGAAGACACGGCAACCCCGCAACACATCTCCATCCTCTTGACGACCCTCCCTGAAGCATACGACATCATTGTAAACCTTCTTGAGAACGAACCCAAAGCCGAGGCTGACTATGCCTATGTCGTTGGAAAACTGTTAGATCATGAAACGAAACGAAAGAGAGAAAGAAAGAAAATGAAGAGAACGAAGGCGCTCAGGCTCACGCTGCGGGACGCTACAACAATCAACAACAAAGACACCGCGGCGGCGAGGACCGAGAATGCTACAATTGCGGAAAGAAAGGTCACTTAGCAAGAGACTGCTGGAGCGCGAGAAGAAATAACGACAACAGAAATGAAAGAGACAACGAACCTCAAGCTCAACCTGCGGCTGCAGGAAGAGGCTTTTTCCGTGGAAGAGGTCGCGGTGGTTTCCGTGGTCGAGGAGGACGCGGAAGAGGAGGTCGAGGCCGAGGTGGTTGGAATCGAGGACCTAATGCAAACCTGGCAAACCAAAACAACAATCAGAACAACAACAACGGAGGAAATCCTGTGGTATTCGTTGCAGCAGTACCTACCGTCAACATGAGCTCGGAAGGCGGTCCGCAGACTAGAGACACCAGATGGATGTTAGACTCTGGAGCCACTCACCACATGACGTTCCAGCGCAACATCCTGTCGAACTACCGCTCCATCCAGTGCAACATCAGCACTGCCGACAACAACAGCAATCTTGAATCCCGTGGAGTTGGTGACTGTGAAGTGAAGATTAGAAACGGCGAAAGAACAGGAACGTTAATACTCAAGAACGTTTATACGTACCAAACATCGGACGGAACCTGATCTCGCTTGGGATGGCGAGAAAGAAGGATCTTGACATATTCCCGAAGGACGACGGATACGACCTTAAACCAAAGAAAGAACCGTCAGCACAAGCACTTGCAACGTTCACCTACAGCAGCAAAGAGAACTCATTTACCTTGATCAAGTCATCGAATTCAAGCCAAGCACCGCCTCAGCAAAGGCGAGAAGTCTCTGACACCGCACCAGTGGCACTTGCGGATGGGTCATCTAGGAAAGAAGGGAGTGAAGAAGTTAATGAAGGTAGCGAAGGGGTCAAGATGACGAATGAAGAACACTTACCTGTGTGAGGGTTGTGTTGATGGGAAAATGACAAGGACATCATTTCCTGACAAACCCGACGAGTTGAAAGCCAAGGAGCCTCTCGAGAAAATCCACGTCGACATCGTTGGACCTATGAAGACCGCGTCAAATGGGGCACGTTACTTCCTCACCATCGTCGATAGCGCAACAAACTACGTTACCGTTTACCTGTGCAAGAAGAAGAATGAGTCATTCAAGTTCATCAAAAGTTTTAAAGAAGAAGCCGAGAGAAAATCAAAGAAACTCATTGAAATCGTGGCAGACAACGGCGGCGAATTCAACAACAAACAAATGAAGGATTGGTGTTTAGAGCATGGGATTCGACTTACTTCACCATGCCGTACACACCGCAACAGAACGGTGTTGCCGAACGAATGAACAGGACCTTAAACGAGAGGTCTAAAAGCATGTTAAGTCTTCAAAACTCGAAACGCGGTTTTTGGGTGAAGCCGTGATGGCTGCAGCTTACCTCATTAACCGATCACAACCCGAACAAACGAACAAGATGCAACGCCGCTTGAGAGATTCGCTGGAGTGAAACCTGACTTGTCAGACTTCGTGGTTGGGGTTGCCTGGCACTCGTCTTGATACCCAAGCAGCAACGAAAGAAGGGAGATTTAACGCACGACGGTGTGCTCTCGTTGGGTATGAGCCGCTGGGCTATCGCCTTTGGGATTTGCAAACGAATAAGTTGGTTAGAAGCAAGTCAGTGATTTTTAACGAGGGAGTAATGGCGGCGGAAGCAGAGAAGGGAGAATCAAAGTTTGAAGGGGAGGTTCAAGAATGGAAAAACGACCTAGACTTACCGGATTACTCTACAGACTCGTCAAGCTCTGGTGGAAGTGAAGTTGATACGGCGGTAAACGACGAAGAGTCTGAAGATGACGAAGATGATAATGTTAGTTATCATACACCCGATCGCGACGACGATGAAGATGAAGAAAGAGAGGAACCTCACTCACCTACGGTTCGTCGATCCGGTGGAAGAAGAGTTCCAAACTTCCGTGAAGACCTGGATGAGCCATACGAAACATCCCTTCGAAGGTCATCACGGAACAAGAAGAAGCCTGGAGAGTTTTGGACGGTTAGACCATCAGCAAACACGGCATCGTTAGAAGATGACGACGAACCAAAGACCTACCAGGAAGCGATGGGTAGGAAGGAGAAGGACGAGTGGAGGAAAGCGATGGAGGAGGAAATGAAGAGTTTGGTTGAGATGGGAACATGGAGGTTGGTTCCCCGACCTAAAGGGAGAAGATTATTAAATCAGGATGGGTGTACAAAACAAAGCGAGATGAGTTGGGAAATCTCGATAAACGCAAAGCTAGATTTGTTGCTAAAGGTTATCGCAAAAACAAGGATCGACTATGAGAGAAATTCGCACCTGTCATCAAGCAAGCGACGCTGAGAGTGATTTGCGGTCGCTTGCAAGAAAACATGGAGATTGACAATACGATGTCAAGACCGCGTTCTTAAATGGCAAGCTTGAAGATCATGAGATCTATATCGAACAACCAGAAGGATTCGTCGTCGAAGGGAAAGAAGACTGGGTGTGCCTGTGCATGAAGAGCCTCTACGGACTCGTTCAAGCACCAATGTGTTTCAATACCGACTTGAACACGTTCCAAGTCGACGAGGAGAAGTTTACTCGCTCAGCGGCGGATCCGTGCCTTTACTAAAAGCGAAATGGCAAGGACCTCACCTTAAGGAGTCTATGTGATATATTAGAAGCGTCGACGAGCAAGGAGGAATTAGACCGATCAGAAAAACGATTCATGAGACGTTACCGAGGTACAAGAGCTCCAAGTTTTCGATACGTCCTGGGGTGGCAATGTCGCTATGATCGTGTAAAAGGTAAGATTGTGGTGTTCCAGCAGAGATACATCGAAACGATGGGTCAAAAGCTGGAATTACGAAAACTCTTTTACACTATACCCCAATGCACGCCGTGAAGAAACTCCTGAAGAACATGGAAGGGCAGATAACGAAAACAAACGAGAAGAAATGCGATGATCGGTACTAGACCTGATATAGCATTTGCACTCGGAATGAGTGCTAGATTTCAAGAGAACCCTTACCCTGCGCATTGGGATGCGCTTTACCAAACGTGTGGATACTTACAGCAAACGAAGCAGTTGGGAAATTTAGTATACTTGAAAGGACAAGCTGGAATTGGTGGGATATGCAGACGCCGACATGGGAACTGATCCGGACGATATGAAGTCAACAACTAGTTTTGTAATCACTTTGAACGGGGAGCTGTGGTGTGGGGAACGAAGAAGCAAGCGACGACGGCTCAGTCTACTGCCGAGCTGAATATGTTTCACTGAGTGAAGCATCGTCCCATATGATTTGGGTCAGCCAACTTCTGGGGGAGTTGGGTTATACGTTAATGACCCTCCGGTGATTTACGGCGACAACACGACGGCAAATTCCCTCGCAAGCACGCCGATAATTTCGCAGAGTTCTCGACATGTGGATAGAAGGTTCCACGTCATACGAGATAGAGTTAACGCGAAGAAAATACGCGTGGAGTACCTGAACACGAAGGAGCAACCTGCAGACCTGTTTACGAAAGCTTTGCCTCGAACGAAATTCGAAGAATTACGAGCAAAGTTTGGGATGGTTAAAGTGGTTGATTAAAACTGCAAGGTTAAAAAGCTGAGGGGGAGAATGTTGGGTTTATTCATCTTTCTGTTTTGTTTTACTCACCCACATTCGTTATTTATCTAAGTTATTTTTCCCCCGAACTTTATTCATTTACGCGTTATTTTAAGTTTCGATTTGATCAGTTTTATTGAGCCCTCATTCCATTTGAGGATGTGTTAATCCCTTAACTTTATTATTTATGTTTAATTTATGATACGTAATTGGAGGGATTTACGGATTATGAGTTCTGATGTAAATCCCACCCTCTACATGTATTGCGAAAAGTAGTTAACATTAATACATGGAAGTTTCGTAGTAATTAGCTCCCTGTCACCGTTATATTAAATTCTCTTTATTACTTCATTATACCTAATTACAATTGAGCCCCGTAACCCCTACAGTGCCATCACTCCTTTGTTAAGATGACGGATTTGCTTCTGATCAACATGTATGTTTCCAAATCCCACAGGCTGTAACCCAACGGTTCATACCCAACGAGAGCGCAGCGTTGCGCGTTAAAACGCCCTTCTTCCGCTGTTGCTTGGAATCAAAACGAGTGCTAAGCATTCCCACCCCCTCAATCTCGACAAGTCCGTCTTAACTCCGGCGAATTTTTTGAGCAGTGTAGCATCTTCTTCATTGGTACGGGTTGGGAAGTAGTTAATGAGGTGAGCTGCAGCCATCACGGCTCACGCCAAAAACGCGTCTCGATTTTTGAAGAGCTTAACATACTTTTAGACTGTTCATTTAAATTTCGATTCATTCTCTCGGCTACACCTGTTAAGTTGTGGTATACGGCATGGTGAAGGTGAATCGACACCATGCTCCAAGCACCACTCTTCATCACTTTGTTGTTAAACTCTCCTCCATTATCAGCGACGTTTTATCAGTTTTCTTTTGATCTTCTTTTCTGCTTCTTCTTTGAAACTCTTGAAGTACTTGATGTACTTGGTTGATTCGCTCTTTTTCTTGAAAAAGATATACGGTCACGTAGTTGTGGCGCTGTTGAGAATGTAAGGAAATAGCGAACGCCACCATTGACGCGTTTTTGTAGGCCCAACAATGTCAACGTGGATCTTTTCGAGTGGGTCTTTAGCTTTCAACTTGTCAGACTTGTCAGGGTGAGTGTCCTCTTCATCACTTATATTGACTCCCTTTTCTACCTTCACTAATTTTCTCACTCCCTTCTTCCCTGGATGGCCCATTCGCAGATGCCATTAATGCGAAGTCACTGGCTTTCCAACCTTCGCCACGGGTTTTGAATCGATAACTTGATCAAGGTAGATGAGGTTTTCTTTGTTGCTATATGTGAACGTAGCATGCGCTGTGGCTGACGGTTCTATCTTTGGTTTCAAGTCGTATCCGGTGTCTTTTAGAAAGATGTCAAGATCTTTCTTCCTTGCCATCCCAAGCGAGATCAAGTTCCATC
This sequence comes from Chytridium lagenaria, assembly GCA_025449115.1. Classification (NCBI taxonomy): domain Eukaryota; kingdom Fungi; phylum Chytridiomycota; class Chytridiomycetes; order Chytridiales; family Chytridiaceae; genus Chytridium; species Chytridium lagenaria. The sequence continues at coordinate 8,720 of JAHLKC010000255.1, forward strand.
CAATGTTAGGTACGTAGAGAACGTTCTTTAACACTAACGTTCCGTTCTTCCACCGTTTCTAATCTTCACTTTACAGTTCCCACTCCTCTAGATTCGACTCACTCTGGCTATCCGCATTACTGTGGGTGGCTCCTGAATCTAACATCCATCTAGTGTCTTTCGCTTGCAACTCGCCATCCCCACTCAATTTAACAGTTGGCTCTGCTGCAACGAAGACTACTGGATTTCCTCCGTTGTTGTTTTGATTGTTGTTGTTCTGATTTGCTACATTTGCATTAGGTCCTCGGTTCCAACCACTTAGGCCTTCGACCACGGAAACCTTCTTGTCCCCTTCCACGGAACTGGCCTCTTCCTGCCAGCTGCTGGTTGAGCTTGAGGTTTATTCTCCCTCTGTTTTCTGTTGTCGTTCTCCCTCTAATTTCTGTTGTCATTGTTGTTGATTCTTCTCGCACCCCAGCAGTCTCTTGCCAGATGTCCTCTCTTGCCACAATTATAACACTCTCGGTCTTCACCACCGCGTTGTCTCTGTTGATAGTTGTTGTGGCGCCCCCGGCATGAGCCTAGGCACCTTTGTTGTCTTCATTCTCCTTTTCCTCTCTTTGATTTTCGTTTCGTGATTCAACAGTTTTCCAACCACATAAGCATAGTCGGTCTCAGCTTAAGGGGTACTTTATAAACCCGATTGAGATTTTTTGTTAGGTCAGGATTTAAAATCAAACAAATTTTGGATTGAGATATTTTGAATTTCAATCCGGATTTTAAAATGGCCCCAAATTGCTGTTTTGTAAAACTACCAATACAAGGATTTCGAGGATTTTACTTACACATCCCCTTCAGTTGTCTTTTCACACTCAGATTGTCACCATCTCAATGTCCAGATTGCTGCTTTTCTAAAGGCGCCGTCAACAACTGCGATCAACTCACTGCATCCTCCTTGATTTGCGCAGTCTTCTTCCTTTGATCCAGAGGTGACAGCATTAGGCTCAATTGCCTTACCTTCAACTCTAACAGCCCTGTCCATCACCCCGGATCCGCCAATTGCTTGTCCATTCCAGTTGTTGTTATCCTCACCATCACCATCTTCCTCATCTGCTTGAACTTGGGCTACTGGAACCCCTCAACACTATTATCCTTTTCCGTCCATGCATTTTCAACATCCCTGGCTTCCCTACTACCGTTGGTGGCTCCCTTCTTTCTCATTGAAAGCATGCAAACAAGTACTTTTTATGGAAGGTGGTGTATTTATTATTATATGCGAAAAGGGTTACACAGGAACAAGGGGAGGGTGGAGTTGCACTTCTTACCATAGGGAAGATTGATTGCCAAAGTGGGAGGCTTTTGACAGGTGTCCTGGTGTGACTGTTGCCATGAAGCCATCATATATCCTTAAATAAATAACGAAAATGTCGAAATGGTCGTTGTTTCCGTCTTCGAAATTGAATTGCTTTTTCACTTGTTTAAATTTTGAAATCCGGATTGAAATTCAAAATTTCACAATCCAAATTTCGTTCGATTATGAATCCTGAGCTAAAAAAAATCTCAGTGGGTTTTATGAAGTACCCCTTAGAGTCGTTTTCAAGGAGATTGACAATGATGTCGTATGCTTATGGGAAAGTTGTCAACAGGATGGAGATGTGTTGCGGGTTGCTGTGTCCTTCCCCGCAGCCCTCAGTTGCTGGATAGTTGACGAGACTTCCGCAGAGTATTCAAATTGCCTTTCTTTCATCTTCAAGTTCGTAAGTTTTTGTCTGATTGCGTTTCTGTTTGTCTTAGCCTTCTCTCATGGGTTTCAACAATCTTATCCCAAGTCGCCTTTGCCGTAGACTCATCCTGTATCAACGGTAGGATGATATCGTCAACTCTTGATTCAATTCTTGCTTTCGCTTTCATGTCTAGGTCTTCCTCTTCTGACCTAGTTTTTTTCTCGGCGTTTGTAGGCGTGTCAACGGGCATACAGCCCTTCTCAACGATCTTCCAAATGCGAGACTTCCAGATGTGGAACTGTGTGCCATCGAACATCACAGGTTTGTTGTCCTTTCCTTTTGTCGTCTTGTATCTCTCTCGTTTTCTTCTTATGCTGTTGTTTGCAACGTGGGCTGACTGCTTCTCTCTTGCTGTTCTCACACTCTTCTCTTCTTCTCTCCTCTTTTATCCTCAAATGGATCGTTCACTCCTTCTTCCAACCAGATGAAGTGCTACCACCTGTAGGGTGTTGGGTTTATTCATCTTTCTATTTTGTTTTTCTCACCCACATTCGTTATTTTGTCTAAGTTATTTTTCCCCCGAACCTGTTTGTTTTACGCGTTATTTTAAGTTTTTGAGTTGATCAGTTTATTGAGCTCCTCATTCCATTTGAGGAAGCGTTAATCCCTTTAACCTTATTATTTATGTTTTATTTATGATACGTAATTGGAGGGATTTACGGGTCATGAGTTCTGGTGTAAATCCCTACCCTCTACATGTATTGCGAAAAGTAGTTAACATTAATATATGGAAGTTTCGTAGTAATTACCTCCCTGTCACCACTGGAGACTCCATCACGATTCTTTATAGTTTAAATCTATTTATTAATTCATTATAATTTAATTACAATTGAGCCCCGTAACCCCTACAAGTGGTAGCACTTCAGTTGGTTGGAAGGAGGAGTGAATCGATCCATTTGAGGGCCGAAGAGTAAAAGAGAAAAGAGCATTCATCCCAAGAAAGAAAGCAAGCTGTCAACACGAGAAGATGACGAAAGAGAATGACGACAAACCGGTGATGTTTGATGGGACACAGTTCCACATCTGGAAGTACCGCATGATCGGGTACTTGAAAGGCAAAGGCCTTTGGAAGATCGTCGAGAAGGGCTGGACGCCCTATGCAGTCGTTGACACGCCTACAAATGCCGAAAAGAAGACTAGGTTAGAAGAAGAAGACCTGGACATGAAAGCAAAAGCAAGAATCGAATCAAGAGTTCACGACATCATCTTACCGTTGATACAGGATGAATCCACGGCAAAGGCAACGTGGGATAAAATAATCGAGACCTATGAAAGAAAGGCTCAGACGAACAGAACGCGATTAGACGCAAACTCACGAACTTGAAGATGAAAGAAGAAGACGACTTAAAGACTTACATCGCAGAGGTCTCGTCAAACCATTCAGCAACTGAAGGCAGCGGGGAAGACACGGCAACCCCGCAACACATCTCCATCCTCTTGACGACCCTCCCTGAAGCATACGACATCATCGTCAACCTTCTCGAGAACGAACCTAAAGCCGAGGCTGACTATGCCTATGTCGTTGGAAAGCTGTTAGACCATGAAACGAAACTGAAAGAGAGAAAGAAAGAAAATGAAGAGAATGAAGGCGCTCAGGCTCACACTGCAGGACGCTACAACAATCAACAACAAAGACACCGCGGCGGCGAGGACCGAGAATGCTACAATTGCGGAAAGAAAGGTCACTTAGCAAGAGACTGCTGGAGCGCGAGAAGAAATAACGACAACAGAAATGAAAGAGACAACGAACCTCAAGCTCAACCTGCGGCTGCAGGAAGAGGGTTTTTCCGAGGAAGAGGTCGCGGTGGTTTCCGTGGTCGAGGAGGACGCGGAAGAGGAGGTCGAGGCCGAGGTGGTTGGAATCGTGGACCTAATGCAAACTGGCAAACCAAAACAACAATCAGAACATCAACAACGGAGGAAATCCTGTGGTATTCGTTGCAGCAGTACCTACCGTCAACATGAGCTCGGAAGGCGGTCCCGCAGACTAGAGACACCAAGATGGATGTTAGACTCTGGAGCCACTCACCACATGACGTTCCAGCGCAACATCCTGTCAAACTACCGCTCCATCCAGTGCAACATCAGCACTGCCGACAACAATAGCAATCTTGAATCCCGTGGAGTTGGTGACTGTGAAGTGAAGATTAGAAACGGTGAAAGAACAGGAACGTTAATACTCAAGAACGTCTTATACGTACCAAACATCGGACGGAACCTGATCTCGCTTGGGATGGCGAGAAAGAAGGATCTTGACATTTCCCGAAGGACGACGGATACGACCTTAAACCAAAGAAAGAACCGTCAGCACAAGCACTTGCAACGTTACCTACAGCAGCAAAGAGAATCTCATTTACCTTGATCAAGTCATCGAATTCAAGCCAAGCACCGCCTCAGCAAAGGCCGAGAAGTCTCTGACACCGCACCAGTGGCACTTGCGGATGGGTCATCTAGGAAAGAAGGGAGTGAAGAAGTTAATGAAGGTGGCAAAGGGGGTCAAGATGACGAATGAAGAAGACACTTACCTGTGTGAGGGTTGTGTTGATGGGAAAATGACAAGGACATCATTTCCTGACAAACCCGACGAGTTGAAAGCCAAGGACCCTCTCGAGAAAGTCCACGTCGATATCGTTGGACCTATGAAGACCGCGTCAAATGGCGGCGCACGTTACTTCCTCACCATCGTCGACAGCGCGACAAACTACGTTACCGTTTACCTGTGCAAGAAGAAGAATGAGTCATTCAAGTACATCAAAAGTTTTAAAGAAGAAGCCGAGAAGAAAATCAAAAGGAAGCTCATTGAAATCGTAGCAGACAACGGCGGCGAATTCAACAACAAACTAATGAAGGATTGGTGCTTAGAGCATGGGATTCGACTTACGTTCACCATGCCTTACACACCGCAACAGAACGGTGTTGCCGAACGGATGAACAGGACCTTGAACGAGAGGTCTAAAAGCATGTTAAGTTCTTCAAAACTCGAAACGCGTTTTTGGGGTGAAGCCGTGATGGCTGCAGCTTACCTCATTAACCGATCACCAACCCGAACGAACGAACAAGATGCAACGCCACTTGAGAGATTCGCTGGAGTGAAACCTGACTTGTCGAGACTTCGTGGTTGGGGTTGCCTGGCACTTGTCTTGATACCCAAGCAGCAAAGAAAGAAGGGAGACTTTAACGCACGACGGTGTGCTCTCGTTGGGTATGAGCCGCTGGGCTATCGCCTTTGGGATCTACAATCGAATAAGTTGGTTAGAAGCAAGTCAGTGATTTTTAACGAGGGAGTAATGGCGGCGGAAGCAGAGAAGGGTGAATCAAAGTTTGAAGGGGAGGTTCAAGAATGGAAAAACGACCTAGACTTACCGGATTACTCTACAGACTCGTCAAGCTCTGGTGGAAGTGAACTTGATACGGCGGTAAACGACGAAGACTCTGAAGATGAAGAAGATGATAATGTTAGTTATCATACACCCGATCGTGACGACGATGAAGATGAAGAAAGAGAGGAACCTCACTCACCTACGGTTCGTCGATCTGGTGGAAGAAGAGTTCCAAACTTCCGTGAAGACCTGGATGAGCCATACGAAACATCCCTTCGAAGGTCATCACGGAACAAGAAGAAGCCTGGAGAGTTTTGGACGGTTAGACCATCAGCAAACACGGCATCGTTAGAAGATGACGACGAACCAAAGACCTACCAGGAAGCGATGGGTAGGAAGGAAAAGGACGAGTGGAGGAAAGCGATGGAGGAAGAAATGAAAAGTTTAGTAGAGATGGGAACGTGGAGGTTGGTTCCCCGACCTAAAGGGAGAAAGATTATTAAATCAGGATGGGTGTACAAAACAAAGCGAGATGAGTTGGGAAATCTCGATAAACGAAAAGCGAGATTTGTTGCTAAAGGTTACTCGCAGAAACAAGGAATCGACTATGACGAGAAATTTGCACCCGTCATCAAGCAAGCAACGTTGAGAGTGATGCTTGCGGTCGCTTGCCAAGAAAACATAGAGATTCGACAATACGACGTCAAGACCGCGTTCTTGAATGGAAGTTGGAAGATCATGAGATATATATTGAACAGCCTGAAGGATTCGTCGTTGAAGGGAAGGAAGACTGGGTGTGCCTGTGCATGAAGAGCCTCTACGGACTCGTTCAAGCACCAATGTGTTTCAACACCGACTTGAACACGTTCCAAGTCGACGAGGAGAAGTTTACTAGTCAGCGGCGGATCCGTGTCTTTATTACAAGCGAAACGGCAGGACCTCACCTTGAAGGGGTCTACGTCGATGATATCATAGAAGCGTCGACGAGCAAGGAGGAATTAGATCGATCAGAAAAACGATTCATGAGACGTTACCGAGGTACAAGAGCTCCAAGTTTTCGATACGTCCTGGGGTGGCAATGTCGCTATGATCGTGTAAAAGGGAAGATTGTGGTGTTCCAGCAGAGATACATCGAAACGATGGGTCAAAAGCTGGAATTACCGAAAACTCTTTTACACTATACTCCAATGGACGCTGTGAAGAAACTCCTGAAGAACATGGAAGGGGAGATAATGAAAACGAACGAGAAGAATCAAGGATATCGACAGTACACTGGATCCTTAATGCATGCGATGATTGGAACTCGACCTGATATAGCATTCGCGCTTGGAATGAGCGCTAGGTTTCAAGAGAACCCTTACCCAGCGCATTGGGATGCGCTTTACCGAACTTGTGGATACTTACAGCAAACGAAGCAATTGGGAATTCAGTATACTAGAAAGGACAAGCTGGAATTGGTGGATATGCAGACGCCGACATGGGAACGGATCCAGACGACATGAAGTCAACAAGTGGTTTTGTGATCACGTTGAACGGGGGAGCTGTGGTGTGGGGAACGAAGAAACAAGCAACGACGGCTCAGTCTACCGCAGAAGCTGAATATGTTTCACTTAGTGAAGCATCGTCACATATGATATGGGTTAGCCAACTTCTGGGGGAGTTGGGTTATACGTTTAATGACCCTCCGGTGATTTACGGCGACAACACGACAGCAAATTCCCTCGCCAGCACGCCGATAATATCGCAAAGTTCGCGACACGTGGATAGAAGGTTCCACGTCATACGAGATAGGGTTAACGCGAAGAAAATACGCGTGGAGTACCTTAACACAAAAGAGCAACCTGCAGACTTGTTTACGAAAGCTTTGCCTCGAACGAAGTTTGAAGAATTACGAGCAAAGTTTGGGATGGTTAAAGTGGTTGATTAAACTGCAAGGTTAGAAAGCTGAGGGGGAGAATGTTGGGTTTATTCATCTTTCTATTTTGTTTTTCTCACCCACATTCGTTATTTTGTCTAAGTTATTTTTCCCCCGAACCTGTTTGTTTACGCGTTATTTTAAGTTTTGAGTTGATCAGTTTATTGAGCTCCTCATTCCATTTGAGGAAGCGTTAATCCCTTTAACCTTATTACTTTATGTTTTATTTATGATACGTAATTGGAGGGATTTACGGGTCATGAGTTCTGGTGTAAATCCCCACCCTCTACATGTATTGCGAAAAGTAGTTAACATTAATATATGGAAGTTTCGTAGTAATTACCTCCCTGTCACCACTGGAGACTCCATCACGATTCTTTATAGTTTTAAATCTATTTATTAATTCATTATAATTTAATTACAATTGAGCCCCGTAACCCCTACATAGGGTTAACAGGGCTCTAGTAACTAAACGGAATAACTAATAACCTGAATAATAACGAATGTACACTGGTGACAAGGTCTCCAGAAGTGATTACTGAGAAATACTGATGACAACTAACTTCTTTATTAAACGCTTCCAAAACACTACAGGTAAATATGAGGGTGGCACTCCAAGCTAACACAGTCTCATGACCTGTTCATCCCTCATTGTCACAAACAAACATGTAAGTAACTTAATCAAATCACGCGTGGGGATTCACGTGCAAAGATTAACGCTGGACACAAATGGTATGAGCAGCCAAAACGAATAATAAATTCAAACTCAGAAGTTCAGGCAGGCAACAGCGCAGGGGCATAAATGAACTTAGTAAAATAAGTATGCGGGTAAGTAAAACAACTAGAAAGATGAAACCCAACAATGTGTTCGTCAAACTCAACAACAGTAGTGCCCTTAAACATTGGCAGACAAAGAATGGAAGAGTTAGTTAAATAAAGAGAAGTGGTAGTAGACATGGTGATGTACCGGACTTTAGGTAGTTTTGTGTCAGAGTGGGAACGTTAGTGTAAGTGAGGAGAGGAGTAAAATAGTTGTGAAAATCTTGGATTGAACAAGAAGATCACCTGGCTGTATTTATAGGCAACAGTGTGCTGTTTGTGCTTAAACAGGAAGTCTCGTTGAAAGGGGAACTGTGCAGGTTCTTTCCTTCTAAGGTCATTTTATCTCCTTCATGTGAAGAGAATATCAAACCTTTAAGTAACAATATTTTACGGTGAAAAAAAGTTTGTGTAACCAGAAATTTCTGATTTTTGCTAAGTACTTTAACTACGATTTTCATGCACATAATATGATCTCCTCACTTACAATAACATACCCTTGCAAAACCACATCCCTTAGTTTGGTGGATATCACCAAGGTTGATGATAATTTGCAACAATAGTTATTGTAAGCTGGGTCCAAATCATACTATGTGATATAGTTATAATAGCAAAGTTGATAGCGTGTCTTTAAAAAACTTCCGCCAAATGGCGTGAAAATTTTTATCTAACCAAATCAATAAACATTTCATGACGACTTCAGTAAAGCAGTTTATTAAATTGGTTGCGTATGAACAGGATTTAACAACTGAGGTAGCAAGGGGGGTAACATAACTGATGAAGATGACACTCATCTCTGTGAAGGGTGTGCTGATGGAAAATGACAGGGATATCATTTTCTGACAAGCAGGACATATTGAAAGCCAAAGACCCACTTGAGAAGATCCACGTTGATATTGTTGGGCCTATGAAAACTGTAGCCGTGACAGCAACCAAGAAATTGCAAACTACTGCCCCATCTCTCTTATCTCTGTCATCTGCCAAGCTTTTGAAATTGTCATCCGCCCAGTAATATCCGCACGCATCACCCCTGCACTAAACTGTGTCCAGTACGGCTTCTGACCCGGCCGCTCATGCTTGGATCAGGTCACCACCACGGCGCTAAAAGTATGATGGAAGAGTCCGGCAGCCAAAACTGAGCCAGGTAACCACTAATAAGAGAGGAATCCATGGCAGCCAAGCTGGTCTCGGAGAGTTTGTCCACGTTACCGTCAAAGTCCGTATATGATGTGACAGCGGAGGAAGCAGAAGGGGAAGAAGAAACTGGGTCTAAAGGGGACGGAATGAGGGAGGAAAATGAGACATGACTTCACCAAGACATGTAGACTAAGTCAGGGATTGGCCCGCTAAACGAGAGCTACTACGAGGAGGATCATTTGGGTGAGAGTCAAAAATGCTGGAGGCACGAGAGAAAACATGGTCAGGGGAGGGGTTATATCCCATAGTATAAAACCGACGACAAGTAATAAAAAAACGATGTTTATAAGGCGTGTACGGCCGTATACGGTCGGATACGGAGTTTATTCATGCTGACGCAATCCTGGTTTGTCGACGAATAAAATACTGTCGGGTACGGCAGTTCGGTGCTAATACTAAGATACAAAATTTGTTCGTTGTTTGTGGTGCGACTGTTTTCTGGCATCAGCTGGCCGTAAGGGGTGGTACGGTGGTATGACGATTTTACTAATTTAATATTTCTCAATGATCAATTTGCGTTCGCTGTAACCACCCTCCATATACTAAGAGCAACCAGTGACAAATGCATGCATCCCTTCGCCCTTTTATGCACCTGTCTATCATTAAATACATTCACTATACAGTAATGTATTATTTGGTATTTTTATCAATCCATCCAAACAATTAAGCATTTATTGCCCAACATTTGAATATTAATATACTTTTTATTTACCATATCAGAAGCAATGACTCCGCTTCAAGAATGGTATCTCACTCATCATGAACTGTATTACTATGTTTTATTTCTTTAATTGGATTATTTGAATGAGTTCGATGTTGTATTGTTAAACGAAATATCAAATGATAATGTACATCTATTGAATATGGAAACTTAGCTTCGTTAATACCAGAACATGCTGCAATAGAGGATTCAATATCTTTCGGAAGCCATATATTGTTGCTGACTCCGACTCCAATTTGACTTGTGAAAAATTTGACAGTATCCAATAAAACTCTTACGGCGAGAAGTAATGGTTGACCGTCGTTTACGCCTACATACTACTGGTATCCGCGGCACACCATTAGTGACGTCCGCCTACGGCTGCATAATTATAATCACTGGTCCTTTTCACCAGTAACCAATATAATTCTTACGGCGAGAAGTAATGGTTGACCGTCGTTTACGCCTACATACTACTGGTATCGCGGCACACCATTAGTGACGTCCGCGTACGGCTGCATAATTATAATTACACTGGTCCTTTTCACAGTAACCAATATAATTCTTACGGCGAGAAGTAATGGTTGACCGTCGTTTACGCCTACATACTGCTGTTATCGCGGTACACCATGGGTGACGTCCGCGTACGGCTGCATAATTGTAATTACACTGGTCCTATGTGATGGTTAGAGACATTTTAGTATATTACTAATTTTACAGAATTTGTCTTGGAGTTCGACGTGGCCGTTGTCTTATTACGAAGGACGCTCAGGTGAGCTGCTCAGATGAACTGTATTCCGTAGAAGAAAAACGGGACTCTCCCAAATGTTTTAACAGCGAACATGGACTCAAATTCTTACGGCGGGAAGTAATGGTTGACGGCCGTTGACGCGTGTATACTATTGATTGTAGCGGTATGCCGTTGGGGACAACTGCGTACGGCTGCGTACGGCCGCGTACGGCTGCGTACGGCCGCGTACGGCTGCGTACGGCCGCGTACGGCTTTGTACGGCGGCGTACGGCTTTGTACGGCTGAGTACGGCTCCGTACGGCTGCGTACTAATATTTACACCGGTCAATAAAAGACAATTTATTAATTCAAATCTTAAAGCCTTCGTCTTGGACTTCGACGTGGGCTTTGTCTTCTTACATAAGGACGCTCAGGTGAACTGTATTCCGTAGACGAAAAACGGGACGCTCCCAAATGCGATGACGGTGAACGGCGGCTAGATATCCTAGGGCTAGGACGTGAACGGTGGGAAAACTCCGACTGCGGAGATCGCGAACGACCACTTGATACCCTAGACTGTGAACGGTTTGACTGTGTATATCGTGTATTCCTCCTTGCACGCCGGGATAATGGCGCATGTTCAAATCTTTGATTCTTTCAGAACGCCGTGGGGATGAACGCAAAGAAGGATGCGATCGTCGCGATTCTGGCCCGATTCATTTCCGAAGAACGAATATCCACATGGTCGTCAAACGCAGTTTGTTGACAGAGGACAGATACGCCTATCTGTTCTACTATATGGATTAACACTCAGTAAATCAAACTTAAGGAAATTATTATACCCAATCTTTTATCCACGCTGGCAAGCCTCTCTTCCAATCTTTCCAGCATGCATCGCATTGAGTCTAGTTTTTCATTGATTTCCGTATGGTTGCTCCCATCCCGTTTCCGTAATTGTGTGAAGCTTGATATCAACGTCCTATGGATCGCATTGTTTTCATGCATCACCAGGTTTAGGGAATCCTGCTGTGCAACCAGCGTTTGGATACCTGCTCCACCAACACTCACAATATAATTATCATTTAACCTCTTGATTTCACCTCGTGTAAAACCTAGTTCCAAATATCAATTTCAAGAATAAAGACAGATAAAAAAAATTAACAGGATACCAGACGGCGCCTACGGCGGCAAGTAATCGTATACTGTAGTTCAATACTGCATGATGGCCGGCGCATACGGTTGTATCTTTCGTATAAAGAACTCACCGGGTACGTTTTTTTCAAACCCAGCGGAAAGATAACCCTTGGCAGCTTGGCATTCGGGATAGGACGCAAAGATAAGGACACCCGCGTTGATTTTTTCGACTCATATAATCAGCCTAATTTCCCAAATTAGAACCGTCATATCCACATTAAGAAGTGACGCTTGCAACTCACTGTTTGAGCAAGATGCTCCCAATGCCGTCGGAAAAACGAATTTCTCAGAGCACTTGCTTGAGCAGATGCAACGTTGTCAAAGTACGCGTTTCTTCGAGGATTGGCCTGCCTAATAGTAGCTGTCGGTAAGCTAACGTTAGATTCGGTAAAACCAACCCCGCTCAACAGCCACCAACCATCATCTGAAATTTGACCACTCTTTATTTTGAAGGTTCCATGTATGGGAGCAGCCTGTTGCGATAGGGGCGTTTGGATGTCAACCACCGGAACAGGATTGCCTGTGGTTTCAATCCCCGTTGCAATCCCAGTGTTGCTAGCACCCTGCTCTGTGACGCGGAGCCTTCTATCACTCGGATGTAACGGGAGAACGATCGCTTGCTTCGTACAATTCATCGAAATCATCGTCACCGTTCGAGCCATTGCTAGGGGCCCTATCAGCCTCTAAGCGATTGTTTAGATAGAAACCAGTTCTGCATTCACCCATGTCTTTGTGCTTTGAATTTTGTTGTTGAAATTTTTTACCGATCATAATACTGCACAACCCCTTAAATAAATTTGCAAAGGGTATTATAGTGTACGGGAGTCAACGGCTAATTTACGGCGTCAGCGCCGTATGTACGGCGTCAACGGCGTACGTACGGCGTCACCCGTCGTTAACGGGACGTATACCGCAGTATACGGCCCGTACTACTCTGAGGAGGTGTGAGTTAGTGCGGTAATTTAATGATCTTGTGTTTGAATTTGGTTATTTAATACGAAAATAATTGCAACACATTAGTACTACGCAATCCGATATATATCGTTCCTCTATGGTCGTTGACTGTCTATATCGTGCTTACACCGGCGTATACGGCAGCAGGTGTTAACTTCATGGACGGTCGTTACGGTTGTTATCGCCTGTGTAACGGCGTATACCTTAAAAAAGTGTTATTGCTTGTGTAACGGCATATACCTTAGAAGTGCATCTTATTCTACGGTCGCTGACAACAGATATAACCTGTATACTGGCGTATACAATTTGCAGCATGTCACAAATTATAATTGGTTAATGATATAAACGAAATTTATTTCACGGTTAAGAAACTTTATAAAAGGAATTATTTCAAGAATGACAATATATTAAAAGGAACAGCAATAATCATAAAGCAAAGATGAGCTAAAGGTTTACGTTCTGCGACAGCAATTTACAACAAAGGGGAAAAGCTTAAGGATTCTTCGACCACTATGGTTTATCTTCTGCGAGAACTAAACTTGCCAACGTTGGTGTAGGGGAACTTGATTGTGATGGGGTTTCTCCCACACCCAACATCGCTGGGTAAATTTTGGAGCTCTCCGAGAGTCTTTGCTCGGGATGTAGAGACTTCGCGCGTTTAATGATTTCCTTAAAAAATCAGCTACAATAAAAAATTATAGACTTACGGCCCAAATTTCTTCTTTCGTAGATTCGGAATCAATGTTCAGGTCTGCGCCTTGTGCTATGAGCAACAGTTGGGACTTGAGAGAATGCTTGCTGACAACTTTCATTTCAAAGGTCAAATACAAGAAGACATGCAAACGAAAATATACTTACAGGCAGGTATCTGTTGCCGAATCCCGGAATGGCTGCCCTTCGGAATTTCAGGTACGCTCTTGCTGGAAGATGGCTTCGGCACAGTTGGTAAAGTCTTGCTAGAGGAAGGCTTTGGCTCACTATGTCCCTTAGACGCGGTACCTCTCTTCTCCTTCTCGGTGGAAACTTAACGGCAAGTGAGTAATTTAGGTGAAAACATTTAAAGTACCTTTAACCTTCTCCGGTATTTTTCTTGACCTTGGAGATGTCTCTTCTGACGAATATATTTCTTCTGGTTCGCCGATAACTTCAACGTCACCATGCCCTGCCATCTTCACCTTCTTGACCGCTTTGCCTTTCACCTTGGTAGCCGCTTCCTCACCTAGTTACAAAGAAAATTATTCTAATTAGAAATCCATGATAAACTACCGATACTGTTGGTATCGACAGCATTACTATTCAACGCTACCGTTTGACATGGTAGTAAATAAGTTTAAATTATTAAACAAAAGGAAAATTCAAAAAAGAAAATGTAATAATGTACCCTTTTTTTGGCCTAGTTTTTTCAACCATTGAAGAGAAAAGAATGCGATAACACCAATTCGAAAACAGTCAGTTTTAACGATTCAGCAATTTTCCTCTAAACCAATCAACGCTTACCCCTATCTCTAAGTGTTCTTGGAGATGTCGGTGATGTCGGTGACGTGACGGAAGTCACCGAGACGGAAGGTTCCTTGACAGCTTTAGGTAAAGGCAAATAGGTTAGACTGGTATATTGAACGATACCTATTTCAACAGCCGTTTCCTTTAAATAATCAACGCTTACCCCTATCTCTAAGTGTTCTAGGTGATGTTGGTGAAGTTGTCGAAAATTCTTTGACGGCTTTATGAGAAAAGAATAGGTTAGATGCTGGTAGTTAACAACGCCGCATGCGCCAGTACACTGCCAGCCGTACCCCGGGTGAGGTTATATAAAAATGTGTTCACACTTACTCTTTCCTTTGGACTGACTCGTTTTGGGTGAAGCAGCGGTTTCCTTAGACGTAGTGGCAGATTGCTCGTCCCTACTAGGTCTCCTCTCCTTTCCCTTGCTCGTATCAACCCGAAGGCGTGGCTGATCTTTCTCTCGTTGAAGTTCATCTATTCCAAGCACAATTAGAATCAACCGTTGCAGGAAAAAATTACACTTATGTTTCTCGGGCGGAGCCTCCGTATCGCCTTCATCCCCCTCTTCAAAGTAATCTTCAATTTGTGGGACATACTTCGGCCGACCCTCGTCATCACTTCCAGCCTCCAATACTTTTTGCGACGTCTTGGATAGGACTTTTAAAGATAGAGCAAGCAAAAGTTGAATTACCTCTTCTTCATCTTTCCACAAAATATGAATTCTGTTTCGCTCGTCAACGTAATAGCCCTTGACATGCGTGCTTGGAGCTGTAGAGAAGGCCGCTCTGAAGGCTGTCTGATACTGTTCCCTAATCTTCAACCATTAATAATGACAACCTACAGACTGATAATACTTCGCTTAACTTTGATTTGATTGACATTGCAACAGCCTTATCATCAACACAGCTGGGGAGCTGCTCCATCAACTTTGTCCAAGTGAACTGGCCCTTCAGAGACATCAGCTGGCTGATGCCATCCTTCTCCTTAGAGTTGAACTTCGGGCTTTGCAATGCGATTTCCAGGATGCTTTGAAATACGAATTAAACAACAAACACGCGTTTAAGAACCTACTGCCTGGTAGCCATTTTAGAAGCCAAATGATGATGACCTTGAGCGGAACGAGAAGGCCCAGTTGTTTCGGTTTTCATCTTTCGCTCTGGAACGGAGGTGCCACCTTGCCGCATCATCGCAATTACTTCCTCAATACGTTCGGAAGTATCCAGCTTTGTCATAAGCATGATGATGTCTCCAGTCAGGTTGTGCTGTCCAGCTTCTTCCCCTCGGAGATGCTTTTCAAGCTCCCGGCGGGTCGTCAGCTCGGGTATCTTCTCATCACATCCAGGACAGTACATTTTTTTTTTTTTTCGTACGTTCCACAACAATAGTATCATAAAACAACGACAATTAATTAAAAATTGAGGAAAACATATCCGTCAGCACGCAGGACTACGTCCACTAACGAGCGTAGTCCGGTGATAACTGCAGTAGTCGTCGTGCTACTCCTCATTATATGCAGGACAACACTTTTTTGTACTTACCACAAAAGTACTTACATATAAAGCACGGATAAATAAATTTTAATTTCAGCACGGATAATATAATTGAAACCTTAAGGACAGTATAATAGAACATATCCGTCACCACGGCGGTACTACCGCTCAAAACACCTGTATGATGGCCTCAGCGCTCGTAGTATAGCGTAAGCTGTAGACGGGACTCACTTGTTTGAAAGAGGTGCAGGAGCGTTTAGTTATGATATATGAGGTTGAAGGGTTACTGTTGTAGCTAGATATAATGCTGCTTAGCCCGCGTTAGCGTTAGGGGCCACGTTGCTGTTTACAATACTTTTTTTCGCTGAGTTGGACTTGGCGTCAAAAATCATCGGCACCCGCAGGGAAGGTTCAACCAAGCATGCTACCATTAATGGAATGCTGTTCCTTGGGTAAACACGGTCCAGCAATCCATTGGAAATGGTCTTGCACGCGTAACACGCGTTGCCATGGTGCTAGAGCAAGTCACCGACACATAAAAGCAAAAATAGGGGACAGCGGCACATTGGGAGCGGCAGCTTGTTGCAACCGCTTAGGGACCATCATCCATGGATAGCATGTCGCCATAGCTTCAAAATGACATATCAACCACTGCTGTGGCGCGTTGGGAAGGGACTGCGTTACTGTTCACAATGCTTTTTTTCGCTAAGTTGGACTTGGCATCAAAAATCTTCGGCACCCGCAGGGAAGGTTCAACCAAGCATGCTCCCATTAATCGAATGCTGTTCCTTAGGTAAACACGGTCCAGCAATCCAATGGAAATGGTCTTGCACGCGTAACACGCGTTGCCATGGTGCTAGAGCAAGTCACCGACACATAAAAGCAAAAATAGGGGACAGCGGCACATTGGGAGCGGCAGCTTGTTGCAACCGCTTAGGGACCATCATCCATGGATAGCATGTCGCCATAGCTTCAAAATGACATATCAACCACTGCTGTGGCGCGTTGGGAAGGGACTGCGTTACTGTTCACAATGCTTTTTTTCGCTAAGTTGGACTTGGCATCAAAAATCTTCGGCACCCGCAGGGAAGGTTCAACCAAGCATGCTCCCATTAATCGAATGCTGTTCCTTAGGTAAACACGGTCCAGCAATCCAATGGAAATGGTCTTGCACGCGTAACACGCGTTGCCATGGTGCTAGAGCAAGTCACCGACACATAAAAGCAAAAATAGGGGACAGCGGCACATTGGGAGCGGCAGCTTGTTGCAACCGCTTAGGGACCATCATCCATGGATAGCATGTCGCCATAGCTTCAAAATGACATATCAACCACTGCTGTGGCGCGTTGGGAAGGGACTGCGTTACTGTTCACAATGCTTTTTTTCGCTAAGTTGGACTTGGCATCAAAAATCTTCGGCACCCGCAGGGAAGGTTCAACCAAGCATGCTCCCATTAATCGAATGCTGTTCCTTAGGTAAACACGGTCCAGCAATCCAATGGAAATGGTCTTGCACGCGTAACACGCGTTGCCATGGTGCTAGAGCAAGTCACCGACACATAAAAGCAAAAATAGGGGACAGCGGCACGTTGGGAGCGGCAGCTTGTTGCAACCGCTTAGGGACCATCATCCATGGATAGCATGTCGCCATAGCTTCAAAATGACATATCAACCACTGCTGTGGCGCGTTGGGAAGGGACTGCGTTACTGTTCACAATGCTTTTTTTCGCTGAGTTGGACTTGGCGTCAAAAATCTTCGGCACCCGCAGGGAAGGTTCAACTAAGCATGCTACAATTAATGGAATGCTGTTCCTTAGGTAAACACGGTCCAGCAATCCATTGGAAATGGTCTTGCACGCGTAACACGAATTGCCATGGTGCTAGAGCAATCGCAATTAATAAACGGTGGCAAACGATGAGTGCAACGGAATCGGGACAGTCATCTGATAATGGTCCTAAATGTGTTTGCTTCTACACGCGTCACATTATTAATTGGTAAACGGCGGAGCATGGTCCGTCAGTGTCAAGCGTTATTGCAGAGCATTATAAAGTAAAAGAAATAGTAGTATAGAAGCCCAAATCGGTTACTGCCGCAAACAAACACGTTGAAATTTTTACTCTCGGGGAATCTGACAACTGAGAGTAATGTTTACCAACTTGGAGGCAATGCGGGATAGACCACTGGCGAAATGGGAAAAGTACAAGCAGAGGGAAATGGCAAAAAAGGGCCTTAATTATACTAGATATGGTATAGGTAGGTTTTTTTGCTTATTCTTTTATCTAGTGTTTACTTTTCATGAGGGGGTTATGTGGAAACGGAAATGTCTTGGGAGCGCCATCCATTGAGTGAAGAGATTCATGGCAGTGGGGTAGACAACGTCCGACTCAACAACAGCAGCAATGTGACTACTGGCCTTGATGATGATGGCAACTTGGACTTTTCTGCCTTGGATCCTTATGACTCTGCTTTGCTTCAAGAAGATCCGTTCTTGAATGACGGAGTGCCAAGGGTCATGCATCTGCCCGGCGCTGACCGAATCGGCTACGGTGAAAATATGTTAAGATTTTTCCGTAACATTGGTCGCTTTAACTAATACGTCTATAGCTCTGATGCCGATCGTCGCAAAGTTTTAATTGAGTACAAGGAGAGAATTCTAAATCTTGAGACTTTGTCGGCACCACGGCCAAAAGATGTTTTTATATTGCAAGACTACCAACGTGAGCCAAAGATAACTCAAGTAACCTGATTCCTCCTTTCGTTAACTAACTTTAAAGAAAACAAAATTTGTATCCGTTCAAATATACAATGCGGGTGAAGAATTAGAACGAATTGAATGCAACTGCTCTCGAGCAATTGCTGGGTGCATTCATAAAGATGCTATTCCTTATGTCCGGCACCATATTCGCCACCCTATGGGTAGGTTGTCCAATTTCTGTCAAAGTAGTACTGACGTCTACTGGCGTATGCGGCGGTGTTTAAACGTTTTCGAGAGACACCCGTCGCTAACGCTGGTTGACGGCAGTTTACGAGCGTATACGTCTGATACAGTCTTCATTATACTTTATACAACTATAGATAATGACCCCGTCATTGGATTACACTTCACCCCGAAATACAAGATATTCGCTGTTTTGGATGATGCAATCTCATTAGGCTCTCAGTGGGTTATAACGCGTCTGTTTGTCAACAGCAATCGCAAGGTCTCATTCCATTGTCAAGGGATCCGATGCAGAAACGGCAAGATTGATGTGAACCCATGCCGTCACATAGAAATACTAAGAATGGCCGATCCTGTTAACCTCAGTTTCTCTGTCAGTGCGGTCGCTCAAGAAGATGATATTAAAGACTCATCCATATCGTGGAAGCCTATACCACCACCTTTTTCATCGCTTATCACTTTGGAAAATCTGAGGGAGGAAGATCTTTGGCCGCAAAGAGTTTTCAGAGCAGCGGAGGCGGCATTCAGAACTCCGGGCGCAGTGTTTTACCTTGAAAACGACTCGCAGTGTATATGTGGGTTGAAAATCACTGATTGCACTTCTCCAAGAAGACTGCGTTGGTCAAAACTCTACGATGAAAATGGGGCCGTGACGTGCTTTGTTGAAACCGCGAAGTGCACCCAATGCCCTTCACGTTCCAACCGGTACATTGGGCCCGACCTAGGGAATCTCGGCATCTTCAATAAGAACAACTTCTGCCTCGTCACCCATTTTTTTTTGGACAAGATCACGGAACTTATAACCTCAACGACATTCTCATTTTACGTCTACCACAAGCATCTTAAATCTAACTACAATGAGTACGGGGCTGGTAAATGTCATATTCCC
>JAHLKC010000256.1:0-28075 GCA_025449115.1 Chytridium lagenaria
TACATGGAACAACCACAAGGTTTCGAGGATGGCACCAACAGAGTTTGGTTACTCGTTAAGTCCCTTTACGGTACAAAACAAGCTGGTCGGCGTTGGAACATCTGCTTAACCGACTATCTCAAAGAGATTGGGTTCATTGCAAGTTACGCCGACCCATGCTTATTCATCCTCGACACCCCTGGAATCCTCATAGCCATCTATGTGGACGACCTTTTCTTCTTTGGCACTAACGAAGCCATCACCACGGCTCTGGATTACCTGCAAGCTCGATTTGAAGTCAAAGTCATCGGATCAGCAAGTTTCGGTCTTGGTGTTGAGTTCAGTAAAGTCAATCAAGGACTACTCTTACACCAGCAAAAGTACGTCATGGAGCTCAAAAGACGATTCTTCCCAGAAACACACTTTTCTCCAATCTCGACTCCCATGGACTCCACCACCAAGCTTTTCCGCAAGAAACCTGAAGAACTCGAGTCAAGCGGACCATACTCCAAGCTCGTCGGTGCATTAATGTACCTCGCGACTCAAACGCGACCGGACATCAGTTATGCTGTATCTGTCACCGCCAGATACATGGGAAACCCATCTCAAGCTCATTGGCAAGCAGCTGAACGAGTTTTTCGTTATGTTTGGAATACACGCGACTTAGGGGTGCTTTTCACAAAAGAAGGTCACCACACCGTCGTAGGTTTCTGTGACGCCTCGTTCCAGTCTGATCCCAATGACAGCAAGTCCCAAGTCGGCTACGTCTTCTTCTTCGGCGGCAACCTGGTCTCGTGGCGAAGTTGGAAGCTTAGCACCATCTCGCTATCAACAGCTGAGGCAGAATATCAAACGTTATCAGAAAGTGCACGAGAGATAGCGTGGATTTTCAAGTTACTTGAAGAAATCAACGTACCTCTCCGTCCAATTAACCTCTACAACGATAATCTTTCTGCCATCCATCTCGCTTACAACCCTGAGCACCACGAAGCCACCAAGCACATTCGACGATCCGTACACTACATACGTGATATGGTTGAGCAAGGTTTCTTCAACATCAAACCAGTTGGAACGAATGACAACGTTTCTGACATACTCACCAAACCTCTCAAGCCTTCTGCTTTTCTTAAGCATCGAGACACCCTAGGAATGCATCAGCTATCAGTCTTGTTAGCACAGCTTCCAAACCTGGGGGGAAGTGTTGGTGATTCCTCGGGGAACGTCGTCGCGTCCCACGCCGACGGACTCCAAGGATACGCGACAGAAGATAAAGAATAAAATGTTATACAAGACATATGAAATACCTTATTTATATTCTTGTTACACAAACCTTTTATTCCTTACATCTCATTCCCTTCATTTATGAAGGGCGACAACTTCCTTTCTTAGCCGCACGGTGAAAGGCCAAAGTGGTGGTAAGCTCCCTTCAGAGCAGCCCACAGCAACCGGGTTGAAGGGGAGTCAGCACGAGTATAAAAACCCGAGGTACTTCTTCCTCTTTACACTACCTTCTCTCACTCGAGATACTCCGCAGACTCTCTTCGGTTGACACCCCTCACTTAAAACCTATAACACTCTTCTACATAATAAACTCTTTTTTTTATTACTACTTATCTTGGTGCTTACACTACACGTTCACAACACGCCAGTTTCCAACACTGACGGCTATGGAGCTTTGATGCCAGCTCTGAATTCCCCCTTTGGCAGTGATGATGGCTTTCGTTCACCGTCCTGCCAAACAGCTTCGATGTTTTGGCGAGGAGGAGGCGAGAGCTTTTTGTTTTTTTTTGTTTTTATCGTACGTAAACAAAGATGATATAATACTTTGTGATGATGAAAGTTTTCGAGACAGAAATACGGACCTGAAAGGAATGGGTTTGAATTGGCCAAGAGTTGTGAGCGAGATAGAGATCGATGGAAAAGATAGGTGCGAGGAGGACTGGTGTTTCTATGATATTATTATGGATATTTTTCCTTTTAACGAATGAAAATTGGAAATTGTTATGAGAGAGGTAAAAAAATAAGAGTATTGAAACAGAAACAAAAACAAAACTATAAACTACACCCAAAAGAATAAGTAAGCAGGTTTTTTATATGTATGTGGATGATCTCTCATGAGGGATCAAGGGAGAGACCTCTTTCCTACTGTTCTGAGTACGTGTGTATGTATAATAAACGTTACTGTTATTTATTTTATACCCATTGTGGATTGTACCGACCAGGTTTATGAGCCTGAATAGTGCATAAAGGGAAAATAGAGAGAGCGCCGCGCCAACTGAATGTGCAGACACTGACTCTTACATCAATTAGTATTATTATAAACGCTTAATTATAATATAAATAACTATTACAAAGAAATCAGTCTGCGCTATATACCTTAATCGTAATACGTATTTGGCATATAGAAACGAAAGGAGTAGTTTATAGTTTTGATCTTTTGCTGAAAAAGAATAGACGTCTAAGCCGTCGGGTATCCTGCCTCAAATTTTAGCTGCCTGAATTCGCCATCGTTGTCAGAAAACAAAAGTAGGGTCAGCTTTGGGTCAGCCTCCTTTGCATATATACCACCAGGAGATCCCCAACATTCCCTCCTTCACCACCGTCATCCACTCATGCATCTCACCAGCATCATCCTACTCGCTTCTCTGTGCTTCCTGGCGCACCTCCAATTGGTTTTATCCATAGGCATTCCTCCAAACCTCTTCGCAAGGTCCCCGTCCTTCAAAGGTTACTTTGCAGGATCAAATCCTTCCACCCCATCCAACGACGATAAAAAATCGACTCAAACCAAAGATACTCCTGGACCCGCGAGTGATGATAAAGAGCATCTTCGTCAGCTCTCCCCGGCCGATGTGATAGCTGGCTTACCAAAAGCCATAAGAGAATGCAACCCAAGAGCTGTGATGCCCAGAGGAATTTGCGATAAGATTTACAGAGACGCATACTCGGTAAGTGCATGCATCTTTCTCATTGATACCTTGAAAGCAAGCCATCTAATGAGAAAACTCTTTCCAGAATATGATCCTCGCATCTGATGCAGCCCTACGAAAAATATCTTGACAATTCTGTGAACTATTCTGCGACATTGCTTTGAGGATTCTGTGAAGCTTGTTAAAGGCCGCCTTCACAGAATCCTCAAAGCAACGTCGCAGTTCTGTGAATTTTTTTCGAACTTTTTTTGAACTTTTTTCGGGATTTCTTGGATATTTGCAGAAAGTACTCGAATTTTCTTTGTTGTTAAGGGTATGATTCTGTGAATATCCTGATTCTTTTCTGTAAATAATATGTGATTTCATTGTGTTTTAAATTTGAACCTTCTTTTGAAAATATTTGAATATAATTTGGGTTATCTGAGAATTTCCTTTGAGTTTTCTTTTAAAGTCATTTGAACATCCATATAAGATGGGGAAAGAGAATTCGCGAAAAAAGACGAGGGAAAAGGAGTATAAAAAAAGAGAAAAAAAAAGATTCGCGATAAAAAAGTGGGAAAAAGGACTAACGCAGTCAACAATAATGAAAAAGTCGCTTTGATCCCGCAAGGTCGAAAAAGTAGTGGATCTCGCCATATCACGCCTTCTGTTCTACTTCGAGACTTTTCGAGAACTGCGTCGACTACTCTTATCATTCTCTCCGGTATTATCTACTTTTCCTGCTGCCCCAACTTCTAAGTCTGTAACCTTTTTTTTCCCCTTACTTAGCTTCCTCGACTTTGCTGGGTTGACTGCACCCTCGCTAGCTCCTCTCACATCTTCCCCAGCTCCCCTCACATCTCCCCCAGCTCCCCTCACATCTTCCGAAACTCCACTAATGGCGCAGTTCTTCTCACGCTCGATTTCTGACGGGGCTGCCCTCCTACTCAATCCGACTCGAGGAACGGACATCGTAGCCGTCAAAGGACTCTTCTGCACTTCCACGGGTTCTTAGTTGATGGGAGAGCCGATCCGTTGTCATCTAATCGATTTGACATGGCGAGTTGCGCGATTATGCTTGACTCAAGAGAGTTTTTGGTCGCTAATGGAGTCTAATTAGATTTACTTTCAAAAATGCAGGCTTACGCGGTGTTATATCCTTTAAAACCAATCCAGACGAGAGAGCATCTAAAATGTGTTAAAATATATAAACTGCTATAGATACGTTAGATCACCTGTAGCCTTTCTCTTCAAGCTTTGAGGCAAATTCTCTTTCTCCGCAACTTTAATCATTAACATTTGAGTTAACACAATTTAATCACCATCATCGAAAATGCTGCCGTTGCCGGGTTGCTCGTGAAAGACGCTGCTATTGTTTTTCTTCTTCGTGTTTGAGACTTAATGGTTTGTAGGTTAAATATTTATATAAGCGAAAAATTCAACGCACCCC
Source organism: Chytridium lagenaria (assembly GCA_025449115.1). Taxonomy (NCBI): domain Eukaryota; kingdom Fungi; phylum Chytridiomycota; class Chytridiomycetes; order Chytridiales; family Chytridiaceae; genus Chytridium; species Chytridium lagenaria. The sequence goes on from JAHLKC010000256.1 coordinate 4,339, forward strand.
TTTTCGAGTTGTTCAAGATCTGCTTCAGTATCTTGACGTAAGCTTCCTGATGAGGCGCACGATCGAGAACTGATTGCGCCTCAGGTACAAGCCCATCCCTGAACTTTAATAATGAGAATTTAAAACTAGATTAATGTACTCACTTTCGAAACTACGCTTTGTCGGTCTGCATTGCTAATTTCTTTCCATGACTTAACTGTAACATCTGTCAGTGCTGCCTTTGCTTGTTTCTATAGATCAGTTAGTTATTGTGATAAATAAATCTCGTCATGCCCTAATGAATTCAACGTGGATTTTCCCCAAATATTCGCGAGTGCTGTAGTTGTTATCCAGTAAATCAAAGCAAGTAAGATGGTGGATTATTGAGTCAATGGTGGCGTGAACAGAATCATCCACTGTAAAGTGTTAGTGACGCTATAATATGCACCAAACGCTACCCCCAAGTGATATTGACAACTTCCCGTCACCGAGTTTATTGACAAGAGGTGCAGGCAACGCTCGTGTTGATCTATTACCCTTGGTACCCTTCGAGTTATCTTTTCTTGAAGTAAACTTGTAGTATATCCCGCCAATCTCGAGAGAAACAGGGAATGGAAACCCGTCTACGCAAAAGTTAACATAAAACATATACAGTCATCAAATCAGATCAAACTAATTGTACCTTCATAGATGTAGTCTGAAGTTTTCCCTACAGGAACGATTGTCTCGTCTAGATCTATACCATTAGGCTTAAAAGCTGTGCCATTCGAAACAACCATACCTGTGCGTTGCCTCGTTATCTGCAAGGAATCCGGAACTTTTGGAGCGGCATTCACAGTATCCACCGGATCGACTACCGTGACTGTAGCCTTGACCTCTCGATTCTTCAAGAATGCTTCAAACTCGGCCATTTGATCTCTAGCAATGCGTTAGATACGTCAACAAAGTCAGTCGTCAAGGTACTCAGTGATGGTTATCATGTTTTTGATGGTTAAGATAAAATTTTTATTCGGCGTTCTCACGGTCTAAAACAACGAAGTCACTACCCAATTTCCAAAAAGCAACATTTCTGTCTATACTCTCCACGTTTTGAAAGGTATGGTCGCTGAAGGTCTTAAACATCAAGTTTCCGTATCGATCAGCCCTGGTCCTATTACTAATCCAATGAACATAGGCAAGCTTGTGAATCTTTTTGTCGGGCCCAACATGGGATAGGTAAAATTCAACGCGCCATAGCCTTTGAAGGTGACGTCCTCTGAATGTGCATTAATAAATCGTTTGTAACGATCCTCTATTGCTTTTATAGCAACAGCGCTATTATCACGTCCAGCAGTTTCTTCGGATCGCCTTGAAACAAGAGATCCAAAAACGCGCTCCTCGCCGATTCGAAGCCGACCGAAACGAAAACCATAACCTTCTATATCCTGATTTGCTGCTCGAAGGTTATGAGAATCGTAGTAATTCTTGAGTTTTGATACCTATTTTTTAAAATTAATAGACATGGTATGTTTTAAATTACCATCGCGCCTGTTAAAGCGAGCTTTATTTTCGGATGAAGTAATTCTGTATAAATAGCGTTCGGATCATCTGATACTTCTCCGATTTCAACTAGGTTTCTATTTTTGGGAGGTTGCGGAATGCGAAATCTTCCAGTATATTTGGAACCTATTGAATGTTAAAGTTTCGTGTTAATGTATAATTTGTTAAAAATCCACTTCAAAGCTAATGAAAATAATTTACCTGGAAGAAATTCCAGCGCGTTCAATTGCATCCAAGAAACTATGGAATTCACTAGATTCCAATATGGCTCTGATCGACTTTTTATCAACGGACCCATCAACCCAATCAATCTTTCCATAGGATATTGCCAGTAACACCAAAGAGGTCCGAGTACCTCAATAGAATCAGCGATATGCAAAATATAATGCATAACTGACCGACATGCTCCTAATCGGCTGAATTCCTCTCGATAGTAATATCTGTTGTGATAAAAAAGGCTTGATTAGTTTACAAAATTAATTCGGAAATACTTTTCATAATGTAAATAGAATTCTTCGCATCTAACGCGAATTTCCGATATCATCTCTTTCGTAAAAGACTGTGCCTCGTGACATATTTTAAGAATCTCGGCAAATCTGGCCCATGCCGCCAAGTATTTCTCCGGTAATTTGCCAGTCAAGAGTGGCACTGACAATACAGTAACCCAGTTGCTAAACTCCGCTGCCTTAAACCCATCAAAGTGCTTGGAAATATTTCGAGGGGATCGTCCAAATGATGCAGGGTATGATGCTTGTCCCGATTCCATCGCTAACCCTATCTCTTCCCAAGCTTTTTTTGAAAGACGGTATTCGTCCATTTCATCGTGTTTAAAAAACTTGCCGTTCCAATGCTGACACATATAGACAGCGATGTTTGACGATAATGCATCAAGTCAATGCCGAAACAGATTGGGAAAGTTATCGAATCAAGAACGCTGAAGAATGAGGCATTACCAATGCCTGAGAAATTATTAGAACAAGATATGAAGGTGGCTGACCTGTGGATGTGCTGACTCTTTTTCTGCTTGCTTCGTTAGGTGCGCGATCTAATTTTATATATGTGTCGAAAATAGATTTCTGTGACCGTAGCATCGTGGACGTAACTCCTCAATATCGATGTTGCCTCGAATACAATCAGAATCACGTGGCATGTCTTTAGGCACCGTTAACGGGTAGTATGTGTGTTTTTGTTCTGCCGAGTAAACCCCTTCAATAGTACAGAAACGACAACCCCTTGAAGCATTTCCACCAAGAAAACCCCATACATAGCGCTTGAGCCGGTTGGTCCCGCCCACAGCGATGATGTATCCTTTCGCCGTCTGAATATGCCCTTCATTGTCAACAAATTTGATTCCGTCTAGGTGAGTATGTTAACGTTATGAATTATGTATACAGAATTCACTTACTTTTAAACTCTTGGAACTCTTTAATTAATGGGAATAGAAACGAATTAAGATTTTTCGGTTTCCCGTCAATCAATCCAATAACAAGAACGTTTTCTTTCTTCATGCGTTCTTTTGGTGGGATGTTGTAATTAATTAACAACATGGGCCAAAGTTCTTTGTGATTTTTTCTACGAATAATGATTTTAACGAAATAAAAATGTATAATTACTGTCGAAAAGGCTGGAAACCATCGGTAGAAAAGAAAAACGCCATGTCATAAGGTCGTTGAGGACAAATAATCCTCTCTTGACTAGATCACGGTAATGGTTGCCGTCAAAAATGTCTTCAATCGGATTATCATCATCCATCCAATCTTCGTATCTTCCAAACGTGACGTTATGGCGGTACATTAATTCCTGTTGACGACCGGGGCACGATAATTGCATCGAGACTTGCTGGATGGGAGAAATAAAGGCAAAACTTTGAACATCATCGCCACTTTTATTGAAACTGATAAAATGTAAGTTAACGATTCGGAACCTTCTAACAGCGCTCTTACCGTTCACATTTACAGTATAAACACTTATCTGCAGACTCAAAAGTACCAGTAAAGGCCATGCAGCCATTTCTGCAACACGGTATTCTTTCGACTTGAATTTTTGTCGCACGGGCCATGATCTTCCTGATCATATAGATAGATACAGGGGTAGAGTCACCTATCATCATAAATAAATAACTATATTAATTATAACACAATACTCATAACAGTTTTTTGTAGATCCATAAATGCGGTATCCGTTATTTTGTGACGATGTTTCCATATTACGAGTTTCCGCACCCTTTCATCTTCAATCATTAGATAAGTCAGACCCTAACATTCAGCCTACCTAATCCCAGCAGTTCAGGATTTGTAACATTCATAAAAGCGCCGTCATCGTCATCATCGTCATCATCGTCATCATCGTCATCATCGTCATCATCGTCATCATCTGACAACATTAGAAAAGATTTGATCGCAAACTGTATACAAAATACCGTAAAGTTCTTCCTCGTACTCAAAGGCATCGTCAGGGTCGGCATCGGATGAATCTGGCGATTGCGATTCCCTCACATCAATTCCAGATGATGCCCCAGCTGGCATTTGTGGTTGTTGTTGGTCATGAAAGACTAATAAACTTTCATCTCCATCTTGAGTGTCCGAGTTCGAGGGATCCGATCGCATATCCACATCTCCATCGTATGTTGTATTGAATCCCTCTTGACCACGGTAATCTGATTCGTCAGAAGTACATCATTATCATTAACGTCCGACGGTGCGCTTCCTATCATTCAGAAAAACTAAGGTCAATTAATGTAACCATGTAAACCAACTCTTGGAGCATCGAGAACCAAACTTCGAGGTGGTATCTGATCCCGCTTCCGCTTGCATATTTGCTGCCGCAATGCGGGCAAATAAAAACCGTTTCTCCGTTGGATCCCTCAGAGGTTTTGTATTACCGATGGTCGACCGTACTTTTATTCATTTGTGGTTTAGATAAATAAACTTGACAATTTGAAGTTGGCGAAATTGTGATTCTTCTGCGAAGAATCTTTGATTTATTTCGAACACACACAGATAACGCGAAGCAAATTCGAAGAAATTTTCGAAAAAATGTTGTCAATTTGTGGATGTGCAATGTCACAGAATATTCACAGTTCACGATGTGAATATTCTGTGAAGTATGATTCTACAAGAATTGTGACAGAGGTGTCAAAGAATATTCACATACCCAAAGAAACATCGCAGGTTTGTCCTCAGATTTTCGAAATATTTTTCGTAGGGCAGACCTTTGTCTGACCAAAATCCGTCGCGCCGACAACCCCCACAATCTGTTTAGAAACACTGCTAGCATGGACCGATGTGCTTGTGAACCTGTCCGTCTCTACGAAAAGTGTCTCCGTGTCCATGAATGCACCACAGGCGTTACGGCTCTTCGGGAAGATGTCGGAATGTGTTTTGATAATCAGTCAACAAATACAAAGTCTGCAACGACATTGCCGAGCCCGACGCAGACAGAGAAGAAGAATGCGACACAAAGTCCGGCGACGAAGGATCCAAATGGGGCGGAAAGGTTTGGTGGAGGTTTTGGGATCGTGGTTGGAGGAGTCGTGGCGGCGGTTGTGGGTGCCGCATTTTAAATTCATGGCTTTCTTTCTGTTTCTTCATTCGGTGGAGGCGGGGACCAAGTTTATAACGCAGTATATCTTTTTCTTTTAATGAGTAAAAATAAATACACACTTGACAGAAATTCGCTTAAGCGACAATATGCTTATTGACTTTTGAGACGCTTATAAATAATAAGCCCAGACATTTAATAAGGGAGATTAATGATGCAGGTGACAGCTTACGCGATGGACATATTCAATGTAGAACGCGTATAAATATTTAGGAAACCAGCTGAATGCGTGAAAAGCTTCAACCTTAAACAAAAAGTAACGTTTTATTAATTGCGAGCTGAGAGCTCTTGCGAAATCAGAAATATCATTAAAACGTTTTAGACATGATATTAACACCATTACAAAAATCTCTAATTCATTGTAAAAATACCTTTTTACCACCACATTCGGCACGCATATCAACATCTAAAGCCTTCCCGCTTTTATTGGCTAAAACTTCTCATCTGCCACTACCTCACTCCAAAATTGCTCCCTACCGCCAATCTAGTGGCAACTATCACTCCGAAAAACTTACTCACCGTATGCCAAGATCCCCAAGGAGCTTGCTCAACAACTTCCACCATGTTCAAGTACCCCTTTCCGTCCGCATCTTCTCCTAGGAATCACAAAGAAACTTCCAACCACTTGTACCGCAGAAATCACCACCAACGTAACGAAAGCTCTCTGATATGGTCTTGTGGCTAAATTAATGAATGAATGTGTTCAAGCCGTCATGACCACACATTTCTTTTGTCCCACTTGTAGTTTCACACAGCCCAGTCTACCGAAAAAGGGAGCTGACAAGTCTTTTGGCAAGTCCATCATCAGGCTTCTGCAGCACATCACAAATCCCAAGATTTTAACGCATACGAAAACGATCCAAAATAATTTAATTGACTGCTTTATTATTCTCCACAAAATATGCGGATATTATTAATTAAAATATGTATAAGCTACGTGATTTTCTCATTCCTCCACAATCGCCCCCTTTTTAACAAGTACCATCGGCCGCATCCAGATATAATGGATACTCATCTTGATACCCTCTGCCTCCTCCTCTCCCTTCTCAAAGTTAATCTCAAGCAGGCACGGCTTTTCAGCCTCAAATCGGTTGGGCGTCACCTTAGGATCGGAATCAGTCTTATCCGATCCCTCCAACTCATGCCTAATAAACTTGATCGTCTTCCCAAACCCACTAAACGTCAACTCCACGCTCTCAACACCATCCTCTCCCTTCTCTCCAACCTTCACAACCACCTCTTTGTTCATGGCAAACTTTTCCGGTACCTCCTCAGCTTCATAAACGAAGGTTCCAGTCACTTTCTCAATATCAAGACGTTCCGGAACGACAGGATCCTTTTTGTCGTCATCCTCGCCAGAAGGTCGAGATGGCTTCTTGCCGCGAATGGGGCGCTCGTAGAACTTACCAATAGCCTCCCGGATCACCCAAAGAATGTAATGTGTGTCGTCGGAATCTGCAGACGCCGAGCTGAGAAGGACAAGGCTTTCACCAGAGTCTGCGATTCCCTCAGCGTATAAAGTGTAGCCTTCATTCGCTCCACCATGCTGGAAAACAAGATAGTATGAGTATAGGGCATATTCGAAAAGAGGCAGATAAATGTATGCAGAAAACCTTACCATGTACATCAACCTCCATTAATCTCTTCAACCATCCAGCCTAGTCGAATCCCACCCATGAGTCCCTGTCTCTCCAACATCCTCCAAGCCGTCTCCTTCTTCAAAAGTGCTCCATCAACCCCACTCAAACTCTCCCAAAACTCTTCAAAAACAATCCCATCTCTTCCGCACTGGACCATAACCCAGCTGCAGCATTCTCGGGGTACAAATGGCAACCCCCAGGAACAGGCGTAAGCTCCATCTCGTGACCACATGCAACGTCGCCGTTGTTGACGAGGGTGGTGCGAGGTTGGACAAAAGTGCTGGAGGTCATACCAGCGGGTTCAAGGACGAGATCTTTCATGGCCTCAGGGAAAGATTGACCTGTGATAGTCTCGATGATAAGTTGAAGGACAGTGGTTCCACCCTACATGATTCCGCGATATTATTATTACAGAAAAATGAAGGAAGGGCCGATAACGAGCAAAACTCACCCCAGAGTACATTGGCATGAAACCTGGGACTCCAACAACCTCAACCTTCTCAGAGTTCCCATTCCCAATCACAATATCCACCGTCTGTTTCGGCATCTCCTCCTTCCCCTCTAAAACGCTTTTCCTGTTATATCCCGTAAACCCACTCGTGCATGTCCCTCCCAGATGCGCCATCAACATTCCAACGGTAACTCCCTCAAACCCTTTCAAATCCACATACTCTCCGACCTCCTTCTCAAGCTGCACCAACCCTTTCTCCACCAACCTCATAATACCAACACACGCGACAGGTTTCGAGATAGAAGCCATCTGGTAGGCCGTGGAAACGGTGATGGGTTTATCGGCAAACGCTGGTGGGAGAAACGTGGCGGTGATATCATCGACAGGACCGTTATGACGAACACCGTAAGCCTTTGACCAAAGCGGCTCAGCGTTCTTGCCAAGGACGTTGATGGACACAGAAGCACATCCGAAGCGACGGAGGACCTGGAGGAGACGATTGTTGCGGTCAATCGGACTGGGACTAGTAGTAGGAGGGGTTATCTTGTTAGATCCATGATTTTTCAGAGTGTTAATCTCTGGGATGGAGTGTTCGGCCTCGAGAGCCAAAAGAGCATCTTCGACAAATTGAATAGCGTCAGCAGAGGTCATGAGTGATTCTTTATGGAGATACTTTTGGTGCAGACTTTTATTAGGTTAGCGGGATACTTGATCCCTCTTTTTATACGAGATGTCATGGCAGTTTGAAGGGGGGCCGAGTCACTCAAATTTCATGGATTCAGACTATCCCTAAACATCCCTGAAATGCTGCTGACAGCGTCAGTTGGCTGGTGTGGTCAAGTCCAAGAAAGGGCAAGTTGGGTTTTTCCATGTCAACTTTTTAATTTTTTTTCCAATTTTTTTCGAGTATTTCGAGTCTTTCCTTCTTTTTACCACATACCTCATTTTCCATCCCTACATATTTCGCGAGATTATTTACTACAAATCGCCCTTTTCACACTAATTGCCCGCTTAAGGCTGTCTTCGTCATTTTTAGCCTCAAAAAACGTAATCGACAGCAGGGACGGTTTCTCAACCTTTAAGTGATTTCGCGTCGCCTTGGGGGTCTTCGTCGCCGTCAGTCCTCCGTACATTGCCAGTTTCTTCAAATATTCATGCCTATAAATGAACTTGATCACATTGATATTACGCTTCGGGACGACACAGCCCTTTTTTTCGTCAGGTCCAATGGATGGCCGAGCGGATTCTTGCCGATAAGTGGACGCCCATAGAATTTGCAGATGGCCTCGCGAATCACCCAAATGACCTCGAGAGCCAAGAGAAATGCGTCGGTGGAGGTCATGGTTTTCCCAGTTATTGAAATCTGCTCTGTAGATTTTCAGCTGAAGCCATATGTAACAAGCAGCGGCGCTCCCCTTTAAAAAGTGAAGAGGCTTAACATGTTGTTTCCATGGTTTAAGAAGGAATTGTCATCTGTTTTACAATAAAAAGCCTGATTTATTTAAACTTACGACTCTGATAATGAGTGACGTTGGAAACAACATGCGAAAACATGCAGCCGTGGGTGAGGGATAGATAGGGCGGGGTTAGACATTTGGGGAGTTGAGGAGTTGAGAAGACGATACTGTGGATGTTTGTGTGAATGAACGATGGTGAAGGGAAGTAAGGAAAGGGAAACAAGGTATTGGAAGCCAAAAAAAAAAAAAAAAAAACTGCCGTGGATAAAGAAAAATTGGTCGTAATTTATAGAGGGCTCCTGAATTCAACGGAGATTTATAAGTCTTGATTTCTCGAATCGAAATGCTTTCACAACTCGATGTAGCACATCTTGTCGGTAATCTTGCAGCCAATCTCACTAGGAAGGCAGGCGCATACAGACTGGCACAAAGTATGCATTTCGTTCTTGCATTTCAGTTGTGGGCCGCAATGGCAGAAGGTGTGGCAGGTTTTGGCGACGGCGTGGTTACCCTTCCTGCAGAACATAGCGTCGGATTGCGACGTGACGAAAACGAGGGCGATGAGGAGGGAAAGAAGGAATTGGATGGTGCACTTCATCTTTAATGTGACGGCGGAAAAATGCGGAGTGTGGGATCTGATATTTTAGTTGACGTTGGGGAGTATGCTAAAAGAGGGGGATTTGGTCGTTTATAAACGCGTTTTGCCCAGGATTTCCCATAATAAAATACATCGTTAATGGTGAACCTTGGCTTGGGATCAATTGCTCATCGCTTTTTTTTTACCGTCTCTGCAAATATACTATGCCGCCTTAACGTTTTCTTTTCGGCATTGTGCGTCATTTTTTTTTTCAAGGCTTGGTATTATTGTACTTTGGAGAAGGGGTCTGGGTTCTAGTGCCAAGTCATCTGCAGCTGTTAAACGAATTTGCCCATGAGATTGAAATCCCTGCAACGTTATTTGAGCCTCCATTACTGTCATTGACTGAAACCATTTTCTTTCAACGGTTTCATTCTGGATGATGATGAGGAAGATGAAGTCTTTTGAAATATTGGAAGAAGGGGTTACGGAAAATATATGTTCCGAGCATCCGTAACCCTCATTACGAAAGAACGCATCAGAACTTTTTATAAACTTGCTCTCTATTCTGGAATAAACAATTGGGGGTGAAACCATTGTAAAAATGGACGCCTTTAAAAAGCAGCACCCACAACCACCGCCAGAATTCCTCCCGCAACAATACCCAGACCCATCCAGAACCCTTAATCGCCGCACTGTGTGATCAAAGACGGGTCCTTCTTCTCCGTCGAGATCGGCTTTGGCTGCTCCGTGGTCACAGTCAACTCTGTCGTTTCTGGAACGCTTGTCGTCGTCTTCGGTTTCTTTGTCTTGGGGTTCTTGGTCGTCGTCGTCTTGGTGTGTTTTTTAGGGGCAGGTCGTCCAATGAAGCATACATCAAATATCTCGCGAAGACCTGCAACACCCGAATCGCATTCGTTGACTCCAAGGCAGGCGTCGTAGAGACGGATGGGATCGCACATGCATTCCTCCTTGGGGATGGAGACTGTGAAAAGATTCAAAGGATTACCGGCGCGGCGGACTTTCTTGAAACAACTGGAGTTGGAAGCTTGGAGGAACTGGAAAGGGTGTTAAACTATAGTGGGTAATGGGACCTACTTTGAATGATTGCCTGTAAGATTTATCGCAAGGACCATCCTTAATGTAAACATCCTTTTTTACATCCCTCCAAAACGGATGGGACGTCAATGTCAGACTCAGTGTCGGTTGGGGAAGGTGACGGTGCGGGTCTAGTCCGACGAGGCGATCGTGTGGGTTTAGGAGCTGGATCCTCCTCATCCGGCTTCGGATCTTCAGATGGAGTGGGATCTTCGGTTGGAGCTGGTTCCTCAGGATCTTCAGTTGGAGTCGGCTCTTCATCGTCATTGGATGGACTCGGTTTTGGGCGTCTTGCACGCTCGGCTATACCAAAAGTGGGGACCTTGCGACCAGATCTAATGAGGGCTCGTTGACTTGGGACAAGGCGATTTGGAGGTGCGCGAGGACGCAGAGGGATACCAGCAGAAGGATGGTTGTGAGCTGCATGTTTGATTATGGTAGATGGCGGTATCTTGGAAACTGATGGGGTGATGGTGGGGGTGTTTGGTACTATAAATGTTGAGGGAAAAACGAGGCTGAACCCAAGCCGTCTGCACTTTTTAAGTGGTTTTTTTAATAAATTGTAAGTCAGACAAAAAAAATACTCAAAGCCTGACATTTCCTGACGACGGCGAGGTATAATATACCTAGCGAGGAGGCTATATATAGACACGGAATGAAATATCCTCCTTCCAATCAGGGTAACGACGGAAAACTGTGCTCCTGCGGTCTTTGGGCTGCAAAAGGTGTTTGCGGCGGCGGTGACTCTGTGTAAAAGTGATATTCATTTACTTCGACACGGAGTCATGAAGAATATTGCGTTGAGTTTACCTTGACACCATCTCCCTTCTTATCCACCTTCAAAGGCAAAAGTGAGAACGTTTGAGCTTGAAATGGAGCTGACAACGTTTAATGATTTTCGACCTTTAATTAAAACACGTCCGATTTACACACATGTCGCATAAAAAAGAAACTGAAGCGAACTTTAAATATGAGCCAGAAAGCGCAGTCCGTCTCGAAGGCTTAAGAAAAAAGAAGAGAATAAAATATGGAAGCATAAACATGTAAAGAAGAAAAACGGAAGCATAAGAATAAAAAAATATACAGAAAAAAACGGCCAAAGCAAACGGAATGAACAAATGTTTCAAAGTCAACTCAAACTCAAGTAAAGAGCCCCACAATGCCATGAAACCTTGTACATTCGAACAATCTCCCCGCTGCGATCTTGTGAGTAATAGTCTCAGATAGCTGTTGGTGCCGCATTCAAGTACGCAACCTCGTCAAAGTTGGGAACAAGACCCAAAGCATTGCTTTCACCCGTCTTGCCCTTGATGATGATAACAACACCACCTGGTTCGGGAGATGGGCTGGCGCGAGGACCAGACGGAGCAGCGACGGTGAGATGCATGGAGAAGACGATGGCGAGAAAGAGGACAAGGAGAAAGGTGATGGTGGGGTGCATTTTTGAGTGAGGTTTCTCGTTGACAACGAGTGATGAAGGGAAGGCGATGGTAGATGATGCTTTGGGGGGTGTTGTTTGAAGGGAAGACGATGCTTGGCGATGCTTTGTGGGGGGAAGAACCTGTGATTGTGACCTTATATAGCCTTTGAACTCGACTTGAGTAGAAATTGCATCGGCATTGACGTTTTCGTCAAAGGTGATGGACTTTGCCGGCCATTGCGGATGGACGCGTCATATACGGAAAACAGTTAACACATTAATAACTATATTGCAGGTGGTCGGGTCCGCAGGTTTGCTTTACGAGAAGGATCACGACAACAGCAAACCCAGGCTACAATATGGCCGAATTAAGAAAAGGAGTCCGGCTTTTGAATACCGATTAAATGAGGAAAGAAGCCCATGACGTTGTGAGAGGCTGAACCTCGATGCCTGTCATGTCAATGCTGGTTGTTTGAAACAAGTCGAATTTGACAACCACGCAGGAGAGGTGAACTTCTTTCTCTAAACAGCTGCTAAAATCCAAAGACTTTGAAGAAAAAGACTGTAGGAGATGGCCCAGCTGATGAGCGACGCTATGCTACTTAGGGTATAGACTATTCTCAGTTCACGAAAAGCATGATCGCCGAGTTAAGCAGTTAAGGGCTCCACTCAAAAATTATACAAAAAAATATAACGGAGACTCCATCTTCATGCAAGCAATAGAACTACAGGATGTCCATTTTCTCCTTCCAAATAAACTTATCAAACACAAAAAAAGTAATGTTGTTTTCCGTTATATTTATAGATAATACAGAAAAAACACCTCGTAAACGCTCTTCATTTTCGCCTCATTCCAATTTTTCTCACATAAACATCGTCATCCTTCTCCGGCACTGTCTACTGAAACAATCCACCCACCATCTTAGTAAACCCGCCAGTTTTCCGCCACAAACCGTCGTATTCACCCCTATTTTCTCCAATCGTAATGAATACTCACAGGCTCCTTAACAACGCTTCCGCTCCTCGCACACACTGTCATCAAAACTCACCACACACCATCAAGGGCGTGAAGTTCCGCTTCAGGGTCCCGTAGTTGGAGGTCTCCCAATTCAGATCAAGGCAACGACGTGAGGCTCTGACAAATAGTAAAGCAAGTCGTATGGAGTGGGAATAATAAGATGATACTCTTGCTTTCAATATTAAATACCTTCCAAGCAAAGGGCTGACACTAACTAACGTCATTAACGAACAGGGTTGTAAATCTATGTAGAATCGCCATCGATCCTCCCCTGTTATTGGCATCACCATCACCATCAACCCAAAATCTAAAACCCTTCACGCAAGCAGCATCCCTGCAGCGACCCTGCTTTTATCCCTTATCTCAAAAACTCTCTTTCCAAAAAAAAAAAAAAAAAAAAAAAAAAAGGGGGCTTGGCCGCTTGTGCCAAAAGATGTGTAACATTTGTGTTTTGGGAGAGATAAAACGGGTGTCAGCGCTGGTGAGTGCTTTGGAAGGCGCGTTCTCCACGCCATCATCTCACCTTGAAGATGGTACTGACATAATACTACATCACCTTGTTGTGTTTGTATATGGTGTTTTTGAGATTTATAGAAGGGTTGGGGAGAACAGAAAGCATGTCCTTCTTAAAGGCATCCGAGTTAATGACCTATCACGAAATTAGCCTAACCACATACATCATCGTTAGCAAGGCAACATAGACTCAGTCTCATTGAAAAACCACAAGACCAAAACAAGTGGCTTGCGTGATCGGTATGAAAGTAATAGCGGCAAGCTGTCATTTGCATTGTACCGAGAGATGAGGATCAGCCACGCAGGATACTAATTGCGGATTTCGTTGGTAAAGGATCACTTACTAATTCAATTTCTTAGCTAATCTTGTAACCAAACAGAACGGGTGAAGGTATGATGATCATCTTCCTTCATATCTTCCATGCATCAAGTTCCCAACATGACATCCTCATCATGATTATTGAAGCAGAAACGGCGACTTTGACGTTCTATGACGGCAAGAGATAAAGAAACTTTGCCTTTCCATCAACCCAAGGTCCATGCAGCGATGATCGTTATCAGCTTTGAGCATCCATCATCAATCCAGGATCATATCTTCAAGTCAAGGTAGACCCACCCTTTGCCTTATCCATATATTCCCAAGCGTGGCAGTACGGGGCGATTTTGGGTAGGAGACAACGGGTTGCATCCCTGTCCCACTTTGTTTATCGCGAAAACTTGCGCACTGCTGTCACCTCCTCCTCCTCTCTCTCTCGATGGGTCAACCGCCGTTTTTCGATTAGAATTGATTAAAAGCAATTTACCTGAGAGAATGAGAAATCATCCCAATGTGTGTTGTGCTCAACATTCCGACTTCTTATCGGTTTGGTGTCTCTTTTTCTGTTATCGCTTTTAAACGGCTGCGTCAAAGAGAAAAGATAAAACAGAGAAAGAAGGAGAGGAGAGGAGAGGAGAGAAGACGTCTTGTGAATGTCACATACGGTTTGTACAACCACACTCAAATTTACCATTTCCAGGCTCATGTGTGACAGATGACGTCCTTTCAACATGAAAATGGTGATACAGCTTCATTCCCCTTCCGGACTGTTCCGATAAGAAATATTCTAGTGTGACTGTCACTGTCATACAAGAGAGAGCTGACAAGGTAATCAATTACAGAGTACAAATTGAAGTTGTCACTTTTCACCCCCTTTGTTTTTTCGTCTTTTTATCTTTTCTATAAATAATAATATGTATTAATTTCCTTTTATTTACTCCAACAACTCAGCAACCAATGAAAATCCACTTCTTATTCATTCATTAAATTTTCCTCAATGAATTTAATAATAAAAATTCTATCGATTCTCTTTCTCGTCTTTTTTCTACTCATCACTCGACCTTCTTTCCCTTTTTTTTTTTCTCACTTCACACTTGCAAAAAAAAAAAAGGGCCAACAACACTACACAGTATAAATACCTTCAACACATTTCTCTTTTCCTTTTTTTCTTCATCACCCCATACACTATAGATCATGTCCGTTGAGAAGAAGGTTGAAGAGACCACCGTCGAGGTCGTTTCAGAGAAGCCAATGGAGGTTGTCCCCCTCGCTGACGCTGCCGTCCCAGAGGAGGAGGCCGACAAGGCCTTCAAGCCCCATGTTGGCAAGAGGCCCCGCAACACCATGCTCCTCCACGCTGCCATCTGGTTGTTGTTGACCGCCTACATTATTGCTTTGATCATCAAGGGTCAAGGAAAGGTGATTATCAATTGAGTCCACCTGTTTTCTGTCTTGTTGTTGTGTCGAATCTCCTCGCATCATCATATTGACACTTCATCATCTGTTTGATCATTTAGGTTGGATACGAGTTCTCCATCGTTGTCTACGTCTTCATCTCCCTCCGTCTCCTCGCTCAACACGTCTCCATCTCCTACTTTATCTACGGTAAGAACCTGTTTTTTTGATTGTAGTTTAGTTTCTGTTTTTATTCTCGATCACACACTGCATCCGTTTGTTCTTCCGTTTCCGTTATCATCGTTCACTTTATCGCAGTTGTCTTTACCCCAGCCAAAATGCTGGTGCTTTTTTTTTTTATCCCACGGCCGTTGTTTCTTCTTTTTTTTCTTTTTTTTTCCCCTTTCTCACAAATTGTCACTTTCCTTTTCGAGTTATTTTTGTGCCCTCAGCCCATGAGTTGTCAAATTTATTTGTTTATTTCGTGTGACGCTCGGCGTTTCTTTCATTTTGACTTTGACCATTTCTGGTTGGTTCTTTTCTGATTCGAGGGGGGCTTGGAGTCATCATTTTCCCACACAGTTCATTCTCTCTTTGTCACGTCACGTCCATTTCCTCACGCCTAACATTTATGATTCGTAGGCCCTATCAGCAACGCGGTCAACGGTATCGTCGGCGCTGTCCCCGAGTCTGGCCGTAACGCCCTCTCCAAGTTCAGCAGCCTTATCCTCGGTGCTGCCTTCCTTGTCGCCATCATCGTCACCGCTGTCGCCTCCCCCGCCACCGCGACCGGTACCATCGGTCAGCGTCTCCAATCCATCGCTGGTCTCGTCTGCATGGTCGGTATTCTCTACGCCACCTCCACCAACCGCGCCAAGATCCCGTGGCACACTGTCGTGTCTGGTCTTCTTATCCAGTTCATCCTCGCCCTTTTCATCATGAGGACCACCCTTGGTGTCAACATCTTCATCTTCATCTCCAACATGATCACCGACTTCCTTAAGCTCTCCTCCTCCGGCATGGTCTTCCTTTTCGGTCCCTCCATCCTTACCGTCCAGAACTTTGCCGTCGGTGTTCTCCCCGCCATCGTCTTCTTCTGCTCCTTTGTCTCCATCGTCTACTACCTTAACGGTATGCAATACGTTGTCGCAAAGATGGCTTGGCTCATGGTCCGTCTCATGGGTACCTCTGGTTCTGAGTCCGTCGTCGCCGCCGCCTCCCCCTTCGTCGGCCAAGGTGAATCTGCCCTCCTCGTCCGTCCCTTCATCGAGTACATGACCACCTCTGAGCTCCACTCCACCATGACCTCTGGTTTCGCCACCATTGCCGGTTCCGTTCTCCTCGCCTACGTGGAGGCCACCGGTAACACCCCGAGGCCACCGCCACCCTCCTCACTGCCTGTGTCATGTCGATCCCTTGCTCCCTCCTCATCTCCAAGATGCGTTACCCCGAGACCGAAGAGTCCCTCACCCGTGGTGCCGTCAAGATCCCCGAGAACGAAGAGAAGGATGCCAACTTCCTCCACGCCGCCGGAAACGGTGCCGCCACCGGTGTCCAACTTATCCTCTTGATCGCCGGTTCCCTCCTTGCCATCGTCTCCCTCTACGAGTTTGCCAACTTCCTCTGCGGTTTCCTCTTCTTCATGGTTGGTATCGTCAACAACGTTGACGGTGGTATCCGTGTTTCCATCGGTTTCATCCTCTCCTACGTGTTCACCCCCTTCGCCGTCGCCATCGGTATCGCCCCCAACCAAGCCCGTAAAGCCGCCGAATTCCTCGCCACCAAGATGGTCGTCAACGAATTCGTTGCCTACTCTTCCCTCAACGGATACGCTTTCCTCCCCGCCTCCGCCCCCGGTGCTCCCCTTGTCCCCTCTGGAAACTTTGACGCCCGTACCATCCGTCTCATGGCCTTTGCGCTCTGTGGGTTCGCCAACTTTGCCTCCATCGGTATCCAGATTGGTTGTCTCGGAGCCATGGCGCCTTCCAGGAAGAAGGATTTGGCGACCCTCGCTCTCTCTGCTATGCTTTGCGGTACCGTCTCCACTTGGATGACTGCCGCCGTTGCTGGTGCCCTTATCTAAATTTCTTTATTCTTTATTCACGCGCCCAAACTTTTTTGTTTTTGTCGGCGACTCTTTTTTATCTGCGCCTGTTTACCATCCCCCCCTGAATTGCGATGTAAGGTTATTATTTTATTATCAACATAATGTTTTGTTTCCACCCCCCCTTTGTGTCGCGTCTGTGGGCGACGAGGGGGACGATTTAAGGACCTCTTGCTTTGTGCGTTAATGGAATTAACTCTTCATATCTCTTAAAACCATTGCCGTCCTTGTCCAGTATTCCAGATTAAATCACATGAATGTAATCAGAACTCCAGGACTCAAACACGACAGTAATATGTCAAAAAAAAAGATCTTAATAGAGTGACTCCGGTCACATTTGACGCCAAAATGTCTTTCATCCACAACTGCCCGCCAACCATGGAAATAGACAACTTGTCGTGGACAACGAACTGACAGGATGAAACTGGGCGTCAGACCATTTACTTTATTTATTTTAACCGAGATATAACAAATACATGCAAAAGACAGGCTTGAACAGTAAAACTAGGCCCAAAATGACCCTAAAATGGTGTGACTGTGACTGTGTCCCTTTCTAACGTCTCTCCAGACCCCGTCCTATAAAACCAGAGCCTAAATTCCCTTACAAAAGAAGAAAAAAGCAACTGACTTTTTTCAACAACCTCACTACCGCAACCATGACCTCCGTTGACGCTATCCACTTTGTCGAAGACGCTCTCCTGGCTCTCGAAAACGAACACTCTACCACAGAGATCAAAGCCTTGAAAGCCCATCGCCTCAACAACACCACCCCAGAACCAACCCCCCCACCTCCCACAGACCGACACGCCCGTCTCCTCCAAGTCCTTCATCGTTTCGGCTGCGTCTCACTCTCCCTCGCCGTCCTCGGTCAAAACGCTGAATATCTTTGGTCAACCTCCTACGGTGTTCGTCACAACGGTCCCGTTGACGATCTCACCTCCACGCTTCTCCCAGCTTCCTTTGCCGATAAACCCATCACGGCTTCCACGGCGTACCAAATGGCGTCCTTATCGAAACCCGTGACGTGTGTCGCTGTCATGAAGTTAGCGGACATGGGGATCATTGATCTTGATAAGGAGGTGGGTGAGTATGTTGATTTGAAAGGATTCAACGGCGTCACGGTTGCAATGTTGATGGCGCATTTGGGGGGAACCTGTACCGGGGGTTTTATGGGGTATGATCGAAAAGAGGTTGCCGAAGGGAAAACAGAGGTACCGAAAACCACTATGGATGTGTTGATGGGGAAAGGGGATTCGGAGAAGGTGGAGGTTATAGGGATTCCAGGGTTGATGTCAATCTATTCCGGTGTAAGTAACCATATTCCCTCGTTATGATTTATTGTACTGACGTTGCGGGGGAACGTAGGGTGGAACCACCATCCTCCAACTCCTCATCGAAACCGTGACGGGCAAAACCTTCCCTGACGCCATGCGTGATCTCATCTTCATCCCTCTCGGCATGACATCCAGCACGTTCAACACAAACCCCGTCACCGGTGACATGGCGTGCGGGCACAGCATGGATCTTGAACCTATAGTTGGGGGTGCAAGAATCCATCCTGAAATGGCTGCGGCTGGGTTATGGTCGACGGCGGAGGATATGGCGAGGTTCTTGAAAGGGTATTGGGAGAGTTTGGCGGGGGTGGGTGGGATTATTGGGAGGGAGGGGGCGAGGAGGATGTTGGAGCGACAGGGGTTGATGGGTGAGGAGAGGATGGGGTGGATGGTGGAGGGGGAAAAGGAGGGGAGGGTGGTTTTTCAGGTATGGATAAAAGATATCTTTGCTAGCTTTGTTTTTTTTTTTAAAAATTTGCGTTTTCCTTATCCTCTGTTCCTTATTTACGTATCCGTCACGTACCTTTTTTACGTATTTATCCCCCGCCTCTTTTCCTATTCACTCCTTATTGACGTGCCTCTTTACGAACCTTTCTTTCAGCACGGCGGCGCTAACGACGGCTACACCCTCGCCATCGAAGGTGCGGTTAGCTCCGGTGAAGGCTACATCCTCTTCACCTCTGCCCCGCCTCAATCCCGAGACACCCACTACATCCGCTACATCATCCGTACCGCTCTCTACGCCTTCTACAACCACCCCAACAAGCCAACAAAACCCACCCGTCCCTCCCTTGACGACACTGAACCAACAGCAGCGGTTGTAGCCCCCCGTATGGATTTGGTTGACATCGTGGGACGTTTGCGTACAGTGAGGAGGTGCCGGAACGGTTTGAGGGAAGAAGGAGGTGGTGGTTAAGGCTGGTGATGGTGAGAGTGTTGAGGTGACGTTTGTAGGGTTTGAGAGGACGGTGAGGTTTTTACGACAGGAAAAGAAGGAAGGGGGTGAGGAGACGCCAAATCATTTTGTGGCGGAGAAACCGTGTAGGCTTGGATTGACTTTTGAGAAGACGGAGGGACCGATGAAGATGAATGTGGAGTATTCGTGGAATACGCCGATGGTGTTTGTGAAAAGGGTGAGTGTGGAGCATGAGTGATCGTTTGCGTGGATTGTTGTTTTCGTGGAGTGGATTAGTGGAGTACGCCGTTGGTGTTTTAGAAGGGGTGAGTGTGGAGGAGTGATGATTTGCAAATGTTGTTCGAGTTATAAAAATAATGATAATAATAATAATAAAAAACGTGTTTTTTTTTTTTTTGTTTAACTCCGTTAGACCATATGAATATTAAGTTTATGTCAAGGATATATTATAAAGCTTTATGTTCGCTCCAATTCGGCACCACATGAAATAAACAGACGAATTTAGTTCATCACTTTCCACCACCAATTCACCCAAACCTTTCTTCCGGCCTCTCGGCCTTTCAACGACCACTTGCTGTCTGACTCCTTCTCATCTTTCCGCAACCCCTTCCCACCCCTCGTCTCCAGCCACCCTTTCCCACCCGTCCTCTCCAGCCAGCCCTTAATCCCACCCCTCTTCTCCGACCCCTCCTCCCTTTCAACCAACGTCTCACTCGACCCCTCCATCTTCCCCCAAGAACTCTTAACACTAAGCTTGAACGTCCACCTCCATTTCCACACCTACAAAAAACAAATAAACATAGGTAAATAGAGATGACGACAAACTTTTATACCTTGTTCTGGGAAGCATTCGTGATAGTATCATTAAAACGCTGCATAAAGACGGAACGTTAGACTATAAAATAATACATGTTTTCACCTCAACACTAAGGTCAAATCGAGTATGGTCCAGGTTAACGCCATCAAGTCTTTCCATATCGAATAACGATGTTTCTGAAATCCCTGACACGCCTCTGGTAGGGTTCGGCTTGGCCTCGTTGTCAAGGCCCTCGATTGTTCTCGGCATAGCAACATTCTCTACCATCCGCTGTACCAATGTCTCTTCTCCGCGGTCACAATTCCCTGCTACCGTCGTACTGTTATTGGGGCCGCAAACCACTGTTTCCTTCAACATGGTTTCCATGAAGGGCACTCGTTCCACCGGCGTATTGTCAACCCTGCCCTTATCAATCGCTATCTTCGGTCTCCTCTCACTCCCATCACATGTTCTCGCAAGGTTGTCAGCTCTCCGGAGAGCCTCAAAATAACCTCCAAGAAACCTCAATTGCGCCACCCGTTCTTCACGGCTGGCGAGGAGCGCCAGGTCTGCGGGGGTGAGGGATGGGAGGGGAGTGTGAACGGTATGGGTGTGTCAATGGTGGTCATGGTGAGGGTTTTGGAGTGAGGAAGAGTTGAGTGAGGAAGACTTGAGTCAATTGAGGAAGATAAAGTCAAGATTGGCTACGTGATTTCTCATTATTTCTTTTTTTTGTCAGCGCTTTTCAAAAACAAAGGACGCGAGAACGGGGAATTTAATATGTGAGGCTCAGAGCACCTCAAAAAACAGGCGATCACTTCATGTTCAACAAGATTATCGCCTTATGCACAAAAGGCCCAAGATTCTGGTCTTTAAGGATGACAAAGGCTCACAAAGAAGATTTTCGTTTAACATGTATGTAAATCACAGTCACGACATTAACCAACACTCCTTCGGCTGCTGAGTTGACTACCCACCGCCTGCCTGCTCTTACTGCTCCTGCGCGCACGCTATCACCTTGAGGGACAGCGCCTATGCTACTGGTGGGAGCGTTGAGAAAGTGTGAAGAACCTAAGACTTTCGAGCTCAACTTGAAGACACTTTTGAAACTGAACATGTGGGGGTTGGGGAATTACGTAGTTGACCGACCTGACGCTCTCGTGTCAATACTATATTCCCTTCCTCTGTTCTGTGTACATAATCAAAAAGCTTTACCGAAAATAAAAGAATGTACGGAACGTTACTAAAAGTGTTGAAGAAAGTGTCGATTTATGTAGAATGCAGATTAGCCGATTCCCATCGAGAGCAGGCACATATGACTCTGTCAATTCAAGAGAAATAGAGCAAGCAACGTACATCGTTTTCTTCCGCGTAAGTCGAAGCGGAAAAGGATGCGTGGTGCTTACAATATTGCCTCTGAAACCGACAATATCAGCAATTTCCGGTGCAGAGCATTCGTCGAGTAGCCTTGTGGGATGCGGTGTGGGTGTCCTCCATCATCCAGCGCCTCGCCGTTCGTTCCCTCTGAGCCTCAACAGCCATCCAGCCAGCCTCAAATTAGAAATAAAATTTGCTGCCAGCCATCGAGGCTGACACCAGAAAACACTTGAAGAAGGGATCGAAGGAGAGCTCATCATTCTTTCGCTTCTTTACATCAACACATCATCACATCATCGAGTTCAATTCTCAACCATCGAGCATCCAGCATCGCGCATTACTTCACCCTGTCTCTGCATCATCACATTCTCATCATACCCAATCTTTGAACCTCAAGACACACCAAAATCCACAGCATGCGCATTTACACTTTATCAGCACTGCGGCCTCTCCTTCTCATCCTCCTTGCATCTCTTTCTTCCATTATTCAAGCCGCATCCCCATCGACACCACTGTCATCAAACGACCCTTGTTCATCACTTGTATACGGAAGAGTGGTGACCGCCATCGAAGCCAGAAAACATGTTTTGAATCCTTTAAAGTATCTGACGAAACCAAGAAGGCTCAAATCAATGCCATCAAAGGATATCTTGAACTGTAAGTGGTTTCCATTGTAATTATGACTAAACCCCTTTATGTGGACAGATACCCCTATCTCAACCTCGTGAAAACAGTTGGGATAGACTTTATCTCCCGTCTCGACGCACTTGCAACCCAGCCCGAGCTTACAACCGAATACCTCTTCCAAGACTCCATTGTGACGCTTTTCAAATCCCTTCGAGACGCCCACGCCGTGTATTCACCAACATGTTTCACCACCGTGAATTTCATGCAACCCTTCATCTTGGCTGCCCGGCATTCGGATACAGGCAAGACAAGGATTGTGGTAAAGGAGACAGTGGAGAAGGGGACGACTCTGACGGTGAATTTGCCGAAATGGTTTCCGGATCTTGTGAAGGCTGGGTTTAGAGAACGGCTTTTGGATGAGTGGAAGAAGGCGGTTGGGGATGATTTGAACAAGTTTTTGGGTTGGGATGTTGTTGAGATTGACGGAATCGATGCTGTCGTGAGTTACTTCTCTTCTCATGCCTTCTTTAAATACTCTTTTTCCTTATTCATTCTCCACCAAGATGAAGTGGCTATAGAATAATTATTCTTTTTATATAGACTGCAGTGAAGGCATTCGCTGATACCAGCGTCGGTCTTTCCCACACGCCTCAAACCCGCTTCAACTTTGCCCTCGCATCGACCCAATTCCTTTCTGGCCGTCTCCGCCTCATCGACGGTCCCTTCTCGGCATCCCGTCGTCTCCCCTCCAACAACACTCGCACGTACCTCCTACGTGATCCCGTAACCTTAAAAACCACATCTCTCACGGTGCCGTGGCTCGGATACTTTCGCGAAACCTTCTCTGAAATGGATACAGCGACGTACACAAAGGAGTTTTGTAGACCTAATGAGAATATCAGTGGTACTCATCATCTTGGAGGGACGATGCAGTTGGCGAGTGTGAGCAGGGGACGGTTGGAGGCGCATATGAAGGAGGTTGGGAAGGGTGGGGTTGATGAAGAGGAGGTGCTGAAACCTTTGCATCGCTACGCAAAGTTTGATAGGAGAGAGGAAATGGAGGAGATGAAGAACGGCAAGAATGAGTTTATGAGACCCAATGCTGGTGAACCAATTTACAAGCATCCGTACCGCGGTATCAAGGAAAAAGGAAACGGGTTGTCTGAGCTTCGACGTCGTAGTGATGCGCCTGGGAAAAAACCTGCGATTGGGCCGCTTGAAAGGGAGGATGACCCACCTACGAGTGTGAGGGAGCAACAACCTACTGGAACCATTGATTTGAATGACCTTGAAGAGCTTAGGCGACAGCTGCCCCCCCGGAACGAATTTGGACCGCCGCCTCGAAACGAGCCATTTTACAAGCATCCTTACCGTGGTGCTGGGGTAGCGGACGAAAAGAGTTACGAAGGAGGGACGGTTTTTATGGCTTACATGATGAGAGAATTGATGATGAGGGTGGTAATCATGATGACCGAGCTGTGGATGGTTCTGGAATTTCAGAGCAAGACGTACCTATTCACACAGACAATCACAGACCGCGTTCTATGTTTTGAAGGATGATGAGGGAAGGAAGACTTGAG